>MU034011.1:218872-277528 GCA_011833715.1 Carcinoscorpius rotundicauda | reverse complement strand
ATTCTCAACATAACCTTTGACACAATTATGTTATGGCTTTTTTTCTTTAAATGATTTGCGAAAGATTAGTGTAAAGAGTGGTACAAAATGTTGATAAAAATTCAGGTTATTGTCTTGTTTGTTTTAGTTTTATTTGCGTTAGTATTGCTTTATTTGTGTGTTATGTGATATTTTTATAAGTGTGTTTTGCACTGAAGTTTTCTGTGCCGTTACCTTTTCTTGGCTTCAAATAGCTTGCTGTTAAAAACCTTTGTTTGTGAGTACATGGTTTGCAATTTATCATACCAAGAAAAATTGTAGAAAGGAATGCTACTGTACCAATGCTACCGTTCATATATTACATGTAATGTATAAGAGCATTTGGGCATGTATGTTTACTCTTATAATTATGTAATAATATAAGCAGATCTGGAGCTGAGATTTACTGAGGAGAAAAGTACAAGGGTGCCTTTTGGTGATGTTTTTTATGAGACGAACAAACAATCTGAAACAGAAACACAAATACAACGAAGAGAAACTTTCAGGTGTAATTTAACTATTTTGTGACTATAAATGCAGATCACTATGTGTTGCATTATATTTCTGAAAAGCAGGTCAAATTACGTAAGACTTCGACATGTTCGATAACAAGGTTCTTAACATTGCTATGTTTATACCATACTACTAGTAGTAGTACAGTACTGTGACACCGTGGTCATACGAAGATAATGTAAAGAACTGAAAATTCAAGAAAATCAATTTAGGATTGAAAACAGTACATAAACTGAACAAGTTCATGTGAGCAAGGTTAGAACTAAGTACTAGGCATAACGTTAGTGGCCTCAGTTGCAATGTACAGGGTGGCTCGTAAGTTCCTACCCATCCATATCTTTTGTATCCAGTGTATCCGTATGCTGTCCCTCATTCTCGCTGCATAATATGCGACGCCATGTTCTGTGAGACATTTTCATGTATAAATGGGCGAACATTGGCCATATTTCTCTGAAACAAAGAAACGAATATATAATACTTGCGTAATTGAATATAACATATGGATGGGTATGGACTTACGGACCACCCTGTATTAGCATTATGCCTGACGTTAATGTCATCTAAGAACTGAGTGACAATAACGTTAAGCCTAAATACTGTAACTAGTTTAGTGTAAGTACACTGGAAACGCTACTGTAGCCTGGAATAATGAAGTGGACTACTGCCAGTGTAAGGCTGTCGTTTTGAATATACTACCTTCCCATCCAGGCATGTAGCTAAAGTTTCAGACATGTGCCTATTTTGTTGATGTATGGTTTGCTGGCTCATCTAAAGTCTCAGGTCAAATCTGAGCTTAAAATAAAAGTTGAGGTTACAACTTATTTTTCAGATATCAGGATTAAGGTTCTCTAGCCTTGGCCTAACCCAGTATTTAATAATTCAAAGTGCAATACAGTTTACAACTGATAATATGTTATATATGTGTGCTATTACAGAATGATTACTGTGTATATTGGCTACTACAGAATGTGTTGTGGATCACAAATTGTTTTGGAATACTCTGTGGCTCATAATGGATTTACATATTACCATTGACATTGCTTCGTGCAATCAGCTACCATAACAACAATGTTAATTAAACTGGAAATTGTTTTTTTTTTTTTAAATGAATTGAGGCCAGTCATGAATGGTTGTTAACATATCAGAATACAGCAAGTCAATAAAAGTATTTATGAATTCTTGTTTATGTGCTGATGAATCTGGACCCTAGGATAACTTTCTGACAGTCTTTGTCTGAATGTAGACCTAGAGTTTAGTATGTTTGACTGTCTTACGAATATTTTTCTTTATAAATTTCAGTGTTTTTCTTATCAATTTAACTGTACATGATCCGTATCATTTTGTGTTTTTTTTCTGTATTTTTCAGACTGCAAGATGAAACAAGTTCATTTAAGTGGTGCACAAAAGAAAAAAAACTGGCAAAAGAGAACCAACAAAAGGCTTTGGATTTAGTGGCCAAGACTAGATAGCAGATTACTTTTTTCACTGAACTTACACAACAAGATCTTCCAAGTCAAAACCCATCTCTGCCATGAGAAGTCACTTGTACTGTATCTGACTGACATGATTAAAGTTGCACCAAGCTCCACACCTACGAGTACCACTTTGTCCACTTGAAGGTCAAAACATCATGGTGGCCTTAAGGTGTCATAGGCTTGCTCAACTGGAACAACTTTCACAACTGATCTTACTTTGCCTGTAAACTCTCCAGATATCTCTTATGTTAATGCTGATGCAAGTTTCTCTCCAAGACAGTTTGAATTTGAAATAATTTCTGAAAATGAAATTTGCTAAACTATGGTAAAATGCTTCAGTCTACAAAAGATGAAGAAACTAAAGCAAGAGATCCAGGGTTGTAGGTCGATTTCTCTGCTGCTGATGTGGCTTATTGGATTGCTTGTGGACCCACTGACTGTTAACACCACAATGGGTCATTTGTTAAATTTTGCTGGACTTTCGATAGTAGCAAACCAATGAAATACTGTTTACAAAAACTTTTCTTTGGGGTAAAAGCCAATGGTGAGTAATACAAGAGAGAATAGTTATTGTATTCACTATTGACTCTTTGTCCCTAAATTTTCCTCGTGTTTTGTTGAAAAAGAAGGGTTCAGTGATTGGCGAAATAGTATTGTAATTGATCATCATGAAAGAAGCACTACTCACCGAGACTGTATGCTAACATATTTTTACTTACAGACAAGGTTTAGGCTTGCAACAAGACTTGGAAAAACAAATTAAAAGAAGAGTGCGATCACTTGGAACATGTCTTGAAGCATGCAGTTCCTGTTATTTGTACGTTAGCTTTTTACTGAACAGATGAAATTTGGTTCACTGCAGAATGGGAATTTTTTAGGGCTACTTGAGCTCATAAGTCAGTTTGGTCCATTTTTAGCAGGGCACATTTATAAATTTGGAAATTCTGGAAAAGGAAATCCTTCATACTTGTCCAAAACCGCCTATGAAGAACTCATTCAACCAATGGTTCAGAAGGTTCACAGATTTGTTGTTGATGAAGTAAATTCTTCTGGTTATTTTAGCTTGTCAGTTGACTCGACGCCAGATCTATCACATATAGATCAGTTAAGAGTTGTACTCGATACTTAAAAAATGGGCAGCTTATTGAATGCTTTTTAACCTTTCTGGAACAAAAAAGCCACATGACTGATGAAATGGCAAACAGGGTATTGCAGTACTTACGTGAAGTTTGCAAATTTAATTTTAAAAAATATAGGGGTCAGTCTTATGAAAATGCTGCTGACATGTGTGGGTATCATTAGGATATGCAGCAAAAGATTTTAGAAGAAAATAAGTTTGCCATATATGTGCCTTGTGCAGCCCATTCATTAATTCTGGTAGACCGAAGTTATTTCTACTGCTGTCAAGTGGCAATTAACTTTTCTTTACAATGTATTTGCTCTTCACATTTTTTCAGCCTCAACCAGCCAATGGAAAATTTTTAAAGCTTGCGCAATTAGGCAGAACGTGCTTCCATATTGATCTCATGCTACTCTCGCTTCGTTGATACTCTCGATAACACTTCTGATGATATAATTTTTCCAGAATTTAGTCGAAGATAGTGCAGCTTCTGTAGTTGCAGCCTTTATTGCTTGAGAAAAAGCTCGCTTCAAATAATAAGCTTTAAACGTCACAATGATACCGTGATTCATTAATTGCAGTAGAGATGTTGTATTGGGTGGAACAAGATGAATTTTGACATTTCCATTAAAGTCACAAAGTCCTGTTGGATGGCTTTAAAGTCCAAGTTGTTTTATTTTGCAGTAATGTTAAACTGCAGGACAAAAATACCATTTTAACCATCTTCAAACAAAGGTTTCGTGACCCATGTTTTTTATTTGATCGCCAAACAACTGGGAGAGTCTTTACACAGCTGCAAAATTTTTTTTGGGGGGTCCCCACGATACATAAGAACTGGTTTTAATTTAAAATCGCCAGATACATTTCCGCGTAACAAGTGTCAAACGATTTTTTAACGCCAAACGTGGCCGAGGTTTTTTCATTTTCTGATAGAAAAGTTTTAGAAGGCATATTTTTCCCAAAATAAACCCGTTTTATCAACATTAATATTTGGTTATCTTCATACCGAACTTTTTAATAATTTCTATAAATTCATTTGGAAATTTGTCAGCAGCATTTTTGTCTACACTTGAACTTTCGCCTGCAATACGAACATTATGAAAACTAGAGTGTTTTATAAAACGAAAGAACCAATCACGGCTTGCCGAAAATATTTCATTAGTTCCCCATTCACCATCGTTTTCTTTAAACGCGTTTAAAAGACTCGTACCTTTCGTTTGAATTTCCATTTGACTTAAAGGAATTCGCTTCTGATTGCAATCCATATTGGTAGCAGACATTCCATATTCACCATTAGAGAGCTCCTTTTCTTTACGATTGTTTTCGAGGCAAAACAGTTGGTAGCCAATCAGTACTATTTTTACTGGTTCTTTCATTTAACAGTCTTACAGATGATTCATTTGTCTCGTGTGAGTTAGGTTTCTTTGGCTCGGTATCAACACACATTATTTTCTCACGCAAGATAAAAGGATCTCTGTAAATAGTATACACCCGTCCTTAACATGATGTTGTTTTGAATTAAGCACAAAGCTACACAATGGGCTATCTGTGCTCTGCCCACCACGGGTTTCGAATCCCGGGTTTTAGAGTGTAAGTCCTCAGACATACCGCTGAGCCACTGGGGGCTCCTTAACATAAAAAATCTGAACTGCCGCTGACAGCAAGTGATGATGCTCAGATTTATACTGTGCAGTATATAATGCGCATGCGCATTGTATAGGCTTTCAGAAAGATCTAGAATAAGCGAATGACACAAATTCGTAGACATCTTTTCAGAAATATTAAAATGTCAGCCGTAATAAAAAGGGCTCATACGTATATTAATAAAGCCCAATTACTGTGAACCCCATACTGTTAAGCTGCACTGTGGACCTCCTTTAATATCCATGAACACACTTCAAAGACGAAGAGAAATACGTAACAAGACATTTATGATATTGATGTAACAAAAATTACATTTAACAAAGGATTTCATTCATATACTATCGTGTAATTGATTTATACGTTAGTTTTGCATGCTATTCTTCTCAGTTTTCAGTTGTTTAACTGAGAAATGAACAACTTAAAAATCTAGAAGCAAATGTATCTTAACGTCAAATTAAGAGATAGGTTTGTTTGTTTTTGAATCTCGCGTAAAGCTACACGAGCCGTTCCTAATTTAGCAATGTAAAACTAAAGGGAAGGCAGTTAATCATCACTACCTACTGCCAACTTTTGGGTTATTTTTTCACCCACGAATACTGGGATTGAACGTGACATTATAACGGGGATTTAAACCCGCAACTTTCGGATGATGAGTCGAGTGCCTTAACCACCTGGCCATGCTGGGCCTGAGGGGAAAGTAGCATTTGTAATTTATATAATATTTATTATAAATCTTAGGCCCATTTGATTCAGGGTATTAACATTATTGCAACAGCACAACAAAACTGTGGTAGTATTTTACCTGGCAACCATGAACAGCGTGATAAACCTATTACCGTTTTCAGGACGAAAGATCTATTGAAATCTTGGCCCGGAATGGCCAAGTGTGATAAGGCATTCGACTCGTAATCCGAGGGTCGCGGGTTCGAATCTAAGTCGCACTAAACATGCTCGCTCCTTCCGCCGTGGTGGCGTTATAATATTACGATCAATCACACTGAAAGAGTTGGCGGTGGGTGGTGATGACTAGTTGCCTTCATTTGATCGTACACTGCTAAATTAGGGACGACTAGCACAGATTGCCTTCGAGCAGCTTTGTGCCACATTCAAAAAACAAACTATTGAAATCTTATCAGTTTTGAAGAACGAAATATTTGATACAGCTAATTGTAGTCATGTATCCCTATATAACACTGTGGAATGCAATATTTGTCACGTAAATTATATATGTGAAGATTCTTTATCTGTAAAAGAATAACTTGTTTTTAATTTAAATACTGTTACAGTGTATGTGCATTCATAACTACTCAAAATATATATGTATCATGAGTCATCTGTCAGCAGTCTTATTATGGTTGGTATCAGAAATACCGACTAAGACTTGTATTGTCAAAAGAAATTGCAAAACGAAATTTTGTATAAATTTTATTTGCTTTCACCTAAGTTTCAAGTTGAAATCTTAGGCAAGTGTTGTTATTATTCATTAAATCTAAATTATGCAAAACATAAACATGATTATAATTTCTCAGTTCAAGGGTCTTTCACGCCACAGAAAGCAATAAACTTTTCAATCGTTTTTGTCAGTAAAACGTTTTTCCACCGAACAATGCTATGTCACTTCATGACGTCATTCAAACAGGACTACTTTATGCGCAAAGTAACACTGATATTTCACTTAGAAACAATACCGAAAATGACTTACAAAGCGTACAGTACAGAGATAATTCAATGGCTAATTACACTCAATTATTTTATATATTCGGTAGTTTCCTGCTTGTTTCAGGTTTTACATTCGTCTATGAAACTGAACGTGGTTCTACTCTAACATTAATATGCTCAAACCAAGCTTATAAAAGACTGAGAGAAGAACCAGTAATTTGGTACTCGAATCTCAATAAACAAGTTATTAATAGTGAGAGAACGCAAGTAAAATACGGTGGCAAATTAGTGCTAACCAACATCCAATTTGAAGACGCGGGAATTTACACATGCAAAAATCGTGAAGGTGATTACAAACATGATGTCAGAGGTAAATTTAAAGTTTTTTTTTTTTTAGACCACATTACCATTTATTAAACGACACTAATTTAACAGAAATAACATCTAAATCGAAATCGTCCATCTTGCTTTTAAATTTCTTTCAGCCATTACCTTTTCGTTTGATATTTCACTCACCATGTGTTTTGATTGAAAAATAATTACCTGTGTGTAAGTAAGATTACACTATGTAAGAAAATTGTTACCTTTTCTTGTTCCTGGGCACAAAATGTTAAGTCCAAATTGCTTATGCCTAAAGTAAATGGTAAAGGCCTATTCTCTTCAAACTTTCCTTTTGTGACTTGGGAGCGTATATAAAAAAAACATGATGGGAAAATATATTTGCGGGCTGATAATTAAAAGGAATTTACATTACAGTCGCAAATCTCGAAAAGGTAGTTCTTAATATTTTTGTACAACTTCAGTATAAATACATGTAAATCTTGATTCATATGCTGGCAGGGCTCGGCATGGCCAAGCGTGTTGAGGCGTGCGACTCGTTATCTGCGGATCGCGGGTTCGCAACCCTGTTGCGCCAAACATGCTGGCTTTTCAGCTGTGGGGACGTTATAATGTTATGGTCAATCCCACTATTCGTTGGTAAAAGAATAGCCCAAGAGTTGGCGGTGGGTGGTGATGACTAGCTGCCTTCCCTCCAGCCTTACACTGCGAAATGAGAGACGGCAAGCACAGATAGCCCTCAAATAGCCTTGTGCGAAAGTCACAAAGAATCATGTGTTGTTTTATTCAGACATTACGTAAAGTTGCCCGTTTCTACATGTGTATTGATTCCCAAATTATTTATATTGCCCATGAATACGTAAGATTATGATGACAATTGTATCACTTTTAACTTAATTATTTCACAATAAAAATTTCATATTATTTGTTACTTTTTTGTAAACAAGAAATAAAATTAATTATCGTTTGTAAAGCATTTGTATTCATTGGTTAGAGCTATGGAATTCCTGATTTTTATTTCACACAGCTTGGTAGTTAACGAGGCTAAAAGTAAACAAGATAATGTCTGACAAATCAACCTTAGGAATTAAAAGATTTGGTTAAAAATTTGAAACTAAAGATATCTTACTGATACGATACACTTTCAATCTATTCAAAGTTTCTATACAGTAGTTTCAAACTGTTAATACCACTGCCGTTCGATTCTTCATATGTTTTTGTTTTGTGTGTTTTTTTGCTAGCTTACCTCTGCCATAACTAGTACAGAGGTAAGTTTACGGCTTTACAACTTTAAACTCAGAGGTTCGAATCCCTTCGGTGAGCTCAGCAGATAGCCCGACGTGGCCTTGCTAAAAGAAAACATAAAAATAAACAACTTATCTCTACATTTATTTTTACGTATACAAATGAGATATTTTCGTTCTTACCAGAAACGGATGTTTCTTTAATAGTATAAAGTTTTGATGGAGAGTGGTTAAGCCTAATAATTATGTTTAACGTCACATTTGCTCCCAAATATTTCTGCCTCATTTTTCTCAGTTTGCTCATTACCGAATTTAAGTCAGTGGTGTGCGAAAATCTCGTTTTAGAAGATTTCTTTAATGATAAAACCCGTTAGTCGGTCTGATCTATAGCGATCAAAAATATTTTTTTCTTTATGCGTTGTAAAATATGTATAGGATTGGTAGAAAATGTTTAAGTTGGCGAAGCAATGATATAGCACGCCCGATGATTTAATGTTTAAACTGGAATAAATGCGAATGAATAATTTCTTTGGTTAAAAGGAATTTTAATTAAAACTTCATTTATTAAAACTGGTGTTTTCTTTTAAATTGATCCTCTTATTCTTGTGGTTCAGTATTTTCAAATGACTTGCAAATACGTTGTTTTTTCACATTCATTATGAATAGATTTTAATCCATGTCGTATAAGTATGTGTTTAGTTTAAGTAGAGTGCATATTTACAGAGGAAAATAGAAGCAAAAACTATAGCTTAAAAACGTAATATAATCTATTGTATCATTTAATCATTCATTAAAAAACATTACGATTATGGTCTTGTAATCGAACTTATAAGCAACCAGTTTTGGACTGAGAACAAATAAAATCATTTAACATTAAATAACTATGTTCATGGAGTTATTGTTTCAATGAAATAGTCTCTCGATGGGACAGCGGTAAGTCTATGGATTTACAACGCTAAGATCAGGAGTTCGATTGCCCTCGGTGGACACAGTAAATAGCGCGATGTGGTTTTACTGTAAGAAAAACTTTGTGTGCTTGATCATTGGAAAAGCTTTTCATTCTCTACAGTTAATTAGAAAGTTAAGTTCTTGCTTTCTACTCCAAGCTAGTTATCAAATATATAAGACAAAAGCGAAAGATTACATCACACTTACAGTTTAAGGTCCCTACATATAGTTGTCAGATTTTCATGTATTACACGTGGATTGATATTAATACAGCTACAATAAGTACATTTCTTTTCAATTTGTTTAAACATTTTCAAGGTACCTCTAATTGTAGCTGTAGTAATGTCAGTCCACGTGTAATAAATGAAAATCTGATAACTGTGTAGGGACCACAAAGTGTAAGTGTGAGATAATCTTTCGCTTTTGTTTAATAGATTTGATAGCTTACTTAGAGTAGAAAGAAAGAACTTTCTATTTGCGGTCACACACAGTGCTTGTACTTACTTACCTAACTACCATCTACTGTTTTTTTTCTGTAAAAGCTAACTACTGCTAATTATTCTGAATTTTGTCATTGAAAACTAACATCTCAGCTCTTGTTTTATATATTTTATTTTGTTTTTTTCTGACATTAGTGATACTTACCAATGATCTGGATACTTTTCTAATCATGGTTTTCAGTTGGTTGAGTCAAATAATTCATATTATTCGTTTGTTCACCTACAGAGTAAATAATTTCTTCATGGAATTGTCTCTGCTGATCAAACTGTTGTTACTGCACCAGATAGGAATTTTAAAATACTCCCATCCACGTTAATTGAATTGTATTTTTATCGATTTCGTTCAGAAAACGATACGTTTTCTTTTATATCATTTAATTGTTATGAAAATTGAACTGTCTTATCTTCATGTGATAGTTTTTAACAACCTTCACGTAATTTCCTATTAATACTATCTCCATCACTCTTAGTATTCTCAGAATATTTTGTAAATTATAAAATCTTGTAAATTATAAGTATCATCTTCAAATTATAATACATCGAACAAGATTTATTAACGTAGATATGAAAGTGTTTCTTTGTATTGGTTTAATGTGTGTTTGCTCTTGTATTACAAGGAATTATTTGATTTATTGTCTTGTAATGTTGGATTCTGTGTTTAGTATTTAAATGTTACCTGTAGTACATTTATTTGAGTTACAGTGTTAAATTAAAAACGTGAGATTCTATTTTTTGTTATATTAATGTTGTTTTGAGTTCTGGGCTTATTTCTGTAACGTAAAATACGTGGAAATTGCCATAAAGTGTTTTATACATGACATTAGTATTATATTTGCTTTATTTTTTTACAAGAATTTAAGTATTTTGTTTATTGTTTTGGGGGTTATTGACTGGGTGAGTATCGTGTTGTTGACTGAGGTTTCTCTATATCACCGTCATCTCAAATCTCCTTCTAAATCGCTTTATAACCTAGAAACGTCGAATTAAATATGAGTTCTGTAATAAAAAGTGTTAAATTACTCATCGTAGAGTGTCTGCAAAATTTATTAGCTTCAAGTGGGTTCCTCAGAAATATAAATGCATAAAATAGATTATTACAACAATGTTAAAAGTTCTTACAAGGAATTATTACTTTAGAGATAACATGAAATCAGTTTTTCTTAATTTTAATGAGAGGAAGTGTCGATGTTGAAGTGTGGTATAAATAAGTATTGGTAAACATATCGACATATAATTACTATAAATGTTTCCATCAATGCTACACATTCTAAAGATAAACCTCATGACTCTTTGTTCGTCCATATACAGATCTATCTAATCAGGACTCCAGTAATGGGTGATATTGCCCAACTCCAAGGTGCAGGTGTTGATATTGACAGCTATAATATACTCTTGGAATATGTATCACATTCCATCCCGTGGGGGCGTTATAATGTGACGATCAATCCCATTATGCGTTGATAAAAGAGTAGCCCAAGAGTTGGCGGTGGGTGGTGATGACTAGCTGCCTTCCGTCTAGTTAACTCCATGAGGAAGTACATAAATAAACAAAAGTCTACTGTTAAGAGACGGTTTTGAAGCACGACACGTTTTATTTTTCTCACGAAAAGTAACATTCATGTTGTTATTTTACAGAGTGAGTCATAATTAATATTATAACTAGTGCGTCGTGCTCATTGTGAAGAAACCTTAAAATTCAAACGGTGACACAAAACGTTCTAATAAAAATATTAACTGTCTGTTGTTTTCTCCAGTGTATGTTCCAGCCGAGAATCTTAACTGCACTCGAGGATACCAAAGAGATGTTTACAGGTGTTGTAAGTATACATGATACTCATTTATTTTAAACTGTTCACATTAAACACAAATAGATGAAAGACTTTTAAAAATATGGAATTTTAGTTAAATACGTTTTTCGATACTAAAGACGTTGTTAGAACAATAACAATTAACACTGAGTAAATAAATGTTTAGCTATGTACTTTTAACGCTTTTAGATCCATGTCCTTCTGGTCACTATGACAATGGATTCCAAACTCACTGCCTGCCGTGTCCAGGAGGAACTTACATGGCATCATTTGCTGCTGACGCCTGTACACCTTGTCCTGGAGATGAAATTACTGAAGAAGAAGGAGCTGACAATAAAGATTTTTGTAGAAGTTATGGAACAAAAGGGTTTTTAATTTTCTTTTATTGTTTCCTTAACATTTTAAAGATGTTTATTTTTGTTCAAGCAGATTATTATAATACGATACTTCTACATAACTTTCATGGTTTTTGATGCATTAAAAAGCTTTGCTTTTACTGGGAAATCCTACTACTCGTTTTTAAACATAAGCTCAAACATTTACAACAAATAGTATTGAATAGCTGTCTTACCTCCAGTATATCATTTCAAAATTAGGAACGGCTAGCGCTGAAAGCCCTCGTTCAGCTACCCGCGAAATTGAAAAAAACAAACAAGTATAACGGTGTCTCGGTCGCACATCTGTATGCGTCACATTAGTACTTAAAAGACTGAAAGATATTTGTTTGTTTTGGAATTTTGCACAAAGCAACTCAAGGGCTATCTGTGCTAGCCGTCCCTACTTTAGCTACTTGTCAGAAGCTCAAATAATATACCAGTCGTAATTTTTGTTTGCTAATTATCTGTTTAAAGTGTAAAGAAAAAATGTATATATACAGTTGTCAAATTGTAAAGGTTGTTATGATTGTTTAACATTAAAATATATTATAAATGTAAGACATATCATATTTATTTAATTAAAATGTTTAATATGTTAACTCAAGATTATTTTTAGTTTAAAGAGTTATACATTTTCCTGTTATTATTAAGTTACATTTGAAGTTTTATTTCTGTTTTATGTAATCAATACAATGCGTAAAACGGTTTTAAAAACAACTCTCTCTCTTAAGATCCCACTGAAGTGGTTCTCAAGGTTACTTTCCCCTGGGCTTCCAAACCTACAGTTGTGAGATATCCTTGGTGGATGGAAGAGCTAACACTAATTTCGATTTGTCTCATTGCTTTGTGGTAAGTTACATGTTATCTTCCAGTTCTTGATAATTAAAGTATGTGGAACAGGGGTAAGAGAGCATCTGACCTCAATACCTAATTATCTTTTAATTGAATAGTAGGGTTGGATATTTGAAAATGTCAAGTGTGCTCAGTGCCCTTTGGTAGTTAATTTGTGAAAACACTAATATGAACCTTGTAAAGCTGAATATGTTTAACTAACCCTACAAATGAAGTCAAAATACCTTTTCAATTATAGTTAACACTTCTTACGAAACTTCTATATGGTGATTTATCAAGTGTTTTTGCAGATCTGTTTACTTACGAAAAAACCAACAAAAAAGACAACTATTTAGAGTTAATCTTTAATAGTATTATGTATATAGAAAACTGAAAGAAAAAATCGCGTTTTTATTTCTCATTTATTATTATTATTGTTTAGCGTTCTTTGTTGTATCTGCAACATGAATAAAAAAGCCCGGGGCAAATGGAAAGCTCTAAAAAACCGCATTCTCGGGTCTTGTGGTGTTTTTGCCTTTTCAAAGCTAAAAGACCAGGAGCTTGTAAGTGAAAAGATCACCCCCAGGGAATTAGACATTTTGGAAGCTGTTTCAATGATCCCTGAGTGTGAGAAGGCCCCAACAAATAAGTTTAACAAAAGAGACACTAATATGGTGTTAAAGGAAAGTCACACAGAACCAACCATCCTGCAGACAATGAATGAAAATCACTCAGTAGAAAACAAAACAGAAAGAACAGAAAACCTGAGCAAGCCTGCTTCAAAAGAAATAAAAAACGTTGATTGTATCCAGAGGAAGGTGTCAAGCAACATCAGGCCTCCCTCAACTAGACTTTTCCACAAGGTTGACAAAATTATTACTGTAAAACTTGGAAGTAAACCAGAAAATCATCAGAGAAATGTTTTTATTGTTATTGAAAATAGTGAAAACCGAAACAGATTTGTCATTGGTAATGCTGCAAAATCAACACCTATGTGTCAATTGAAACGTTGCGAAAGCAAACATAAACTTATCGTTCAGAAACCAAAAAAAAATAATCAAATTAAACTTGTTAACAGCCCTCACAAGATATTTTTCACAAGAGATCCGAAACTGGAACCAAAACGCAAAAATTAAATAGCCCATGAGCTGCATACAAGCATATCACATTAAAAAGAATTACTTTACCGTATCTCATAAGTTACTATTTTTTACATTTTACTCACTGATATAAATAATAAATAAAACATACCAAAAAAAATATGATATTCATCTGGGTCTTCTCTTTTTTGATGTCAACTGTCATGAAACTTAAGCTCACTTTTTGATGTACTAAAGGTATTGATACAATCAATAATGTGTTTATGTAATTAAATGATACAACTAAGAACAGAGAATAACAATACACAGAAAACACTGTCCTATAAATATGATAATTTTCTGGATTTTTAACTATGTGATAATTTCCTTAAAGAAATAAGACGAATAACAAATAGAGCTATATCACTGTGTAAAATTTTGTGTTCATTGAACAAGAAACGTGGAGACGTATAAGAAACAGACACACACACACATACTGACATTTATTTATAGATTCAATGATAGTGAACATTTTAAAAATTCAACTAAAGCCAAGTAAAGTATGGCTGAAAACTCAATTGTCCCAAACATTCCCGAACTTGAGGTATTTTATGTCCACTGACAATGATACTTGGCTTAGTGTAGTTTTGTTTAACGTCAATCAAGCTTTATATCATTTAAAAATTGTTTTCTTACCGTCAGAATCATGGACCACTTTGTAATAAATTTCATATCTTCCTTTATTAATGTCAAAATCATATTTATGTGAAATATCTGTAACATCTCTAAACTGAAGAAAACACAAATGATTTGGTTCTATGAATGTAAATTTTACAGCCTTCATACTTAATTTTTTCACACCAATAATTCTCTGGAAAAACGTTGTTTTTATTATTTTTTCAAGATTTTGAAACAATACTGTATTGATAACACCCGAGATGATAGAGTTGGAGTTTTATCTATAAATTTACCTGTTATAAAGGCCTACCGATTTGAAAAACCTGTTGAAATTTATAGATACTGACCTTCTGTAGAAATGTTAGAGTAATGTACAATACAATAGGTAGAACAATGATGATCACTTAATTTTGCAAACCCTGTATCCCAATTCGAGCAATACAAACTTAAACCAAATGAACATTTCAACGTACTTTTGATCGTGTCTGTGAAAGGAACAAATAACAAAAAAACGGCCAGACTGATCTTCATTAGAACGAGAACACTTGACCCTTGATATTTACCCCCAAAAAATGTCTATTATAAAATAATCTGTTAACATGTAAAAAGAATTTAATTACATGAAAAGATTTCCCCCTTCTTCACCCTACATACTCAAATATCTTGTTATCGTCTGTTTCTTTAGCTTGTAAGTTTACTAATATGTTTATAGTTGAGAGTGAATGTAGTGAAATCTAAACTGTAAACAACTCTGTCTCTCTGACTTCTCCATTTCATTACAACTAGTAGATAGTGAGTTTAATTCCTACAGAAAAATAACAAATATACATGTTAATCCAAGCTTCAAAAAACATAGAAATATTATTAAAGGATAAATGTGCTTGAAAAGTCAAAATCACTTGTGGTATAACATTGCAGAAGTGCCAGGCCATAACCTAAAGAAAAAGCATAATTTGTTAAGCCTGAAAAGAAATAGCTACTGTAACCTGAAGAATAAAAAGAAAGAGTTAGTAAGAAAGAGTTACTGTAAGCTAAAGAATAAAAACATATGTTAGGTCTGTGAAGAAAGAGTTACTGTAACCTGAAAAATAAAAACAGTCTGTTAAATCTATACAGAAAGAGCGACTGTAACCTAAAGAATAAAAACATAATCTCTTAAGTCTATAAAGAATCACTGCATCAAGAGCTAGTGTAACAGGGAATACATTTGTAAATTTAAAATAGTTTTAAGGAACTTAAAAAAAACACTTTGCTGAAGCAAACTATAACTGGAGTCTGGCAGTTAAAGTCCAGATTTCTTCACACAATTGGAGATTGTTTGTCCTTTTACAGAGTGGTTCACTAAGTCTTTATCTAGATTTTCTAGGCAGCAAATTGTTTTGTTGGATATAATAAAACAAAAACCATGAAACCTGCAACTGATCAAACAATTCTAAAGTTATGCTTTTTTGTGGCATCTTAACTCATCTTATACTTACTAAAAATGGGGAATTTCACAATTTTTTGTTTTTCAATGTTTGGGATCTGTACACAAATATTTTTGTGTCAGATGCCATGTAAATTGGTCAAAATATGCCTGAATAAATGATCAGAAATATCTCTAAATTATGCTTTTTTGGTTCTCTTACTGCCCAAAAATATTTGAAATGGACAAATCTTGCTATTTTTATTTGTCACTGTATTGAGCTCATGAATATTTACATTTGTGCCAGTTGTCTTATAGACTGCTGTAAATATAACCACACAAGAGCCCAAAATATATATTTTTGGGTTGTTTGACACCTGACCTCTTGAAAAAGCCAAAATAAAAAAAAAATTAAAATACTGACTGGACATACTGGACCAAAGTATGACCCTTCCAATTTTCAAGAGAATCTGCCAAGATATGTAGGTATGGCAGTCGACTGAAAAGGGTTTGGAAAAAGATGAAACAACAGAAAAACTATATCTCCCTCACGATGATGAAGAACCCACATGAAGTAAAAATGTATTTCAAGATGGCTGGTATGGGTATTCAAACTCTTTTTGTTTACCTGAAGGCTAAAGAGACCTAAGAAGGTTGAAACATTATTCTCTAATTTATTTTAATAATGCTATACTACAGAAAATTGGAAACTGGATTTACTGAAAATAATAAAAAAATCCTCACAAGTTTACAAAGTACATCTTTTAAAAGCAATTTTACTTTAGACATACAACCAAAAATCAATGACCATAAAGTGATAAAAATCATCTAAATTTTAGAAAGCAGCATTACTCTAAAACAGTACCACCTGTGGTATTAGGATATCTCTATTAAGCCTTTTAATGATCTCTAATCAATTGGGCAAAAACAAAAACCTTTAAAAATAGACTAATTCTTGAAACATCACTACAGCAAAATCGACTGAGCATTTTGAACTACAACATAGACAGATATGCTAAGTGGAATGTTGTGAATGTCCATGACTTTCTGAAAAATTAATTATTTTTAAGTGAAAG
Organism: Carcinoscorpius rotundicauda; assembly: GCA_011833715.1. Classification (NCBI taxonomy): domain Eukaryota; kingdom Metazoa; phylum Arthropoda; class Merostomata; order Xiphosura; family Limulidae; genus Carcinoscorpius; species Carcinoscorpius rotundicauda. The sequence continues at coordinate 260,814 of MU034011.1, read as the reverse complement.
ATGCTTTATGTGGTTGTAAGTACATAACAGATACAACGTTCTTCCGAGTGGCTGCTTTTATATTGGACTCACGTCAAACAAGTTTACACAAAACCTTTATACTTGCCTAGTAGAGGTCGTGTCTCACTCTAAACACATATTTTCTCACTGCTGTGCATTAAAAATGTCAACATAGGACAGAGTTAAAAACTAGGTATTTAAAATCCACAAGTAGAGAAAATAAAAAAATGTAATCAAACAAAACTGTAGATCTATTGCTGACAGCTTAACTCACGCAGCAAATGACCATTTTGATTCCACTATAAAATTATTTCAAATAATATTTATGTTACAGGACTCCACTGATGTTTCTGCAAGAAACTGACAGTACTTTTAAACTTACTTCCCCATCCTTAATTATGTCATGCTGTGAAATATTCTATGTCCTTCATTTTTAGCCATCAAAAAATCTAGGAATTATTTGTGTTGCCTTATTCTAACAAACACTCGTACACAGCAGGCTAGAGAAGAACAAACATATTTGTTATCTAAACCTATCACAGTTAGCATGTGACTGTGTCTGTTTATGTTGAATTAACCTTTGTTGTATAATGTTAAAAGAAACAATTTTCCATTTTGATGAGATTCCTTTGTTGCTGTTCATCTTTTCTTACATAATAATGCAAGCTGATGGAAGCTGGTCATTAAATTTGTGATCATACAATCTTTACCTTCACAACTGTCCTTTGAGAACAACTTCACAGTTTGTTTGTTACAGGTGTTTACCAGTAAATGTGTTTATTCTCTCTTGCACATTTGTTATTTATTTTTAATATGTGGTGGATGAGTGGAACATAAAGCAGAAGCAACAGAAAACTGTTAAAAAATACGTAACATTCAACTGATTTCACATGCACTTATGAAGTTTAGAATGTATTCTGTATAAATGAATATAAAAAACAACTTAAGTCACAATATAATTAAAACTCAATCTAGACAGTCAGAAAAATAAAGGAACAACATGAATCAAAATACAGAGACTGTATTGTCAAGCGTACAGCTAAAGACTCTAAAAAAGTAAATAAATACACCTGGAAGTAATGTCTGTATTATTTTCTTAAGCTAGAAATCCCTCTTTTAACTATATGCCTACAGAACTTATCAATTTTAGTGAGGACAAAATAGTTTGTTTATTTTTTAAGAGTCCCTAGTTGTCCCTTTCCAAATTAATAATTTTTAATAATAATGTACACATACATATTCCTGTATATAGATAAATTACTCATTCCCACTGAAGACAAAACACTGTTACTGTGTTAAATAAAGTCTTCATTACCCATTGAACCTGTTTCTAAACTTCAATATTCTCAAAATTGGTTTTTCTTTAAATCTGAAATCTTAAATGTTCACATAACTTTAGTGTACACAACTATATACTTAAAATTAATTCATAAATAAATACTCTCAAGTAGTAACACCAGAGACCAGGAAAATATAGTGCACGGGACTCGTTTCTTCCAAAAACATGGTTCGTTTACCTGTTACAGTGCAAATTTTCATAAATTGTAAGAAATAAAGTTGATAATGTCAAACACGTGGCCTTAGACAAAGAATCAGAACTGATAAAAAACTGCAGTAATATTCCTTCTGAAGTTCAATTTACATTATTTTTGAAGGAGACAATAAAACTACAACTTAGGTATTGGAACATCTAACCTGTCTGTTTTTTTAAACAAGGAGATATAATTTAATGAGCTTCAAATGATTTGCTTTGTTTTGAATTCCCACAAAGCTATACGATGGCTATCTGTGCTACTTGTCTCTAATTTAGCAGTATAAGACTAGAGGGAAGGCAGCTTGTCATCACCACCCACTGCCAACTCTTGGGCTACTCTTTTATGAACAAATAATGGGATTGACCATCACATTATAATTAAGAGTCAAGTGTCTTAACCACCTGGCAGCCAGGCCAGGAACTTTAAATGAGAATATTTCAAACAAGCATAAAAGTTGACATTTTAAATTTTCAATCCAAAACAATTTCTATCAAGATCTTTTAAACTTTTATTATAATATTTTATTATATTATTATCATCGATTTTTTATACTTTGCTATCTTTTAGACTACATGTGGTGCATTTATACTGAATTACTTAAAAAAAAGTGTTTTATTACCCTTTTTAAATTATACCTTTGAAGACTATTTACTCAAAATATTTTTCAAGAAGAATAAGCCATTTTTTAAAGTTTAGTAATTTCCAATAATTTTAAGAAAGAATTCATACAAAAGATACACAGCTTGTTACTTTTGTTTGATGGAGTATATTTAGTTACAGTTTTGTTGTAATACCAATACCAAACACTTTTACTGTCATCATAAAACTTACAATCTGATAATCAACTGCAAAGCTGTAAAATCATCATCAACAAATAGATCTAGACATATAAAAAGAAGAGAAATGGTGGGAAAAACTGAGCAAAAAGTTAGATTTTTGTTTTGTTGTTTATTATAAATTGATAACAGTGATGTTCTTACCCCTATAATAAAGTTTACTTTCCTTTTCTTTACTGTTGATAACTTAGCTAAATATTCTGGCCCTAGATGTTCTTGGTAATATAAAAACAAACCACATTATGATCAACAGTTCAAGTAAGACATCATATCTATGTGTTAAGAAATTTACATTTTTAAACGTATTTTTGAGAAACTTTCTCAAAAGAATACCTCTAGGGAACATTCACTCATTATTTTTATGACACAAAGTTTGAAAAGATGTTCAAAGGGAAATACCAGAGAGTAGCTGTAAATATCATACTGGGAACAAACAAACTTAAAGAGTCCTGAGCACCCAATCAAGACAGGAAAACAAGGTCATTAACCCTTTCACATCAAGGTCAAACTGCATATGTCACATTTACAAAGTTAAATTCAAAATTTAATTGAACTAGTTTATTTTCGATGTATACAAGTAAACTTTGTATCACACTGTAATTACTGAATCAAATTTTAATAGTAGTTAAGTTCTTAGATTCTTTCTTCTTCAATAATTTACTTATCACCCCTCCACAAATTGAATAATTTTATGTAAATTCGTTATTATAAGGTAGTTATTACTCAGGCAAGGTAAACATTTTACAGCTTTCTATCTTATTCATTTATGATGTCACACACCAGGCATGCACACCTATCACAGCCTCTTTTTTACAAACTACCAACAGTTCTCTCTGATGTTGTATGTCCATAGACTTACTGCTGTACTAGCAGGAGCATTTAGTGTAATAGTGCCATTAGTAAAGAACAAAAAAGATGCTTTTAAATAGTACATTTTTTGTTTTTCACGAGTGTTCTTTATTTATTACCATAAAAGTAACTAAAATGAAAAAAAAAAAACAAAGTTGTTATGTTACATTAGGTAAAATAAAGAATAGCAATAATAAAAATTCTTCATATTTTTTAATGTAATTCAATAAGGTAACATGAGCTGAATGTTCACCAAGTGATTTAAAACTTGTGAGGAAGGATTAATAGTTACACGTGGTTCAAAAGTCAATAAAACTATAAGATTAAGAATAAACAGGTGTAGATTTTCACAAGTTTTCAGTTATTTAGGATAAACTATCATAGTTTCAGGTCATAATTTGCTGTCATTCCAGTACAATAAAAATGTAGTTTACAATTATTTCATAATTTCTTATGGTGGTCATGAGAGTGTTTAAAGTGACTGACCATTTAAAGAGTTATAGTTTGTAAAATAACAGGTAAAATAAACTTTTCACTGATTCCAAACAACATCTAATGTTTATGAAAGAGGTTTAAAGAACTACATAGGTGAAATTTGAAAATGAAGTATTTTTAATTTTAACATGAAAAATCACTTTGCAATCAGAACAGTCAACACTATGACAACATATAATTAAAATATTTTTATGAATACTGTCAAAGTTTGTGATGACACAACTAGTTCCTTCAGAATCACAGTTGGTTTTCCACCATGGTTAAAAGTTCATGTTCAATACACAAGCCCATTGTGACAAAGTTAATTACCAAGGTAAAAGCACACATCACCTCTAAAGTGTCAAAACTAGTCATATCCCAGTGGTGGGTAATTATTTCCGAATACCTTTTCCACAATTCATGAAATATTACAGCCGAAAGTAAATAAAAACAAAGTGACAAAGTTTATCATCAGTTAAGACAAAAATTGCAACAGAATATAAATTACTCTTTAAACTGATATGACTTATGGTAATTAATTCAACTATTTTTGTTCACCAAAGTGTTAGTAATTAAAAACCTTATAAAATGTTTTCTTTTTTTCTTGAAAAATTACAGATGAAGAAATCTCAAAGTAATAATATGCTTTTGAAATTAGTTTGAAGTATTTGATGTAAGATTTTAGTTCCAGAGGATTGAAGTCTTGAATGTGTAGCAAATTTGATGTGCTTTATGTGGGTTTGAAATTAAGGTCATTTCAAGTGTTGCAGATATACAATGTTGAACATTTTTATGTTGAAGTAACCCTTTTGTTATGGGCATCCATTACTACACATCTCGTGAGGATTTTTTTTAGTGAGTTACTTTCCCAAAATGCAGATCCTTGATAAAGGTCAGTTTTATATTACTGGATATAGAAGCATGAACACACATGCACTGTGTCATTGTAACTTCTATACTGTTATCCAGGCACAGTTGAAAGATCAATATAATAAAAATAATAGATATATACACACATATACATACATACATACATATATGTATACACACACACACACACACATACATATTCAGGGGGTGGACAAGAAAAGTGGTCCCCTTAAATATGCTGTTAACTTGTTACATATTTTATTATATAAGAGAAAAATGTGTAAAATGCATTTCACGAGATCTGTTCAAATATGATATCAAATAAATTAACAACATTTTCAAGGGAGGGACACTTTTTTGTCCTCCCCTTGTACATAAATGTATAATGTTATCAAATTTAAGCTATTTTATATGAGTTATAATTTGTAGTTATTCCAGAATGAGAAAAAACATTATTTATATTAATTTCCTAATTGTTCAAAGTGGTCAAATCTTTCAAGCCCATACAGAGTTTCATTCATAAAAATAACAGACAAAACATCAAGTTTTTTTCGGTACAAAAATTTTTGATAATTATCTGGAGGTTATAAAAATTTTGTATGTGAAATGTGAACATTTTCTGATGCATACAAGTATTTTTAACCTTAAAATCAAAATTACTATGCATGTTGGACAGTCAACATGCAAAAAGAAAATAGGCACAAGAAAAGCATTACTTAAAAAATAGTCTTGAAACTAAATAACACAAAATTTGATATTTTGTGCATAAAAGCTGTAACAGAGTCTAAAGAAGAGAATATTATTTATTCTTCTTCAGCTTTTACATGTAAATCTATATATAATACCTACCCCAAAGTGACAAAAACAGCAAAAAATACAGCAGCACCATTGCCAAAAAGATGAGTTATTCTGACAAAAGTACATGTCTGGCCTAATCTTCCATATCTGCATCACATAGAGGACATAAAATGGTGTCCTTGTAGTCTTTACAAATGTCCTTACTGTGAAAAAATGCAGTTTTGTTTTAATTTTATAGAATAAGCTGAACATTTAAATCAATCATAATATACAACTATCAATTTCAATGATAATGCCGCAAAAAACAACTGATTAACTCAAATTATTTTCAAATCAATTTCTCACAAAAATTATTAAAATATTTTAATGGTTCAAAACATATCAACAGATAAAAATTAATGGTTCCAATTATTATTCTTTGCAATTATTCCAGCTACAAATGGCTTGTGTGAAAATAATTAATTTGCTTAACACTGATTAATTTGTCCAGTGATTAATCACTAAACACATTTCATGAATCACATGGCTCAAAGTAATTGATATATCTGTGGTATAATTTAGAAAATAATCAAACATGAGTTATAAAAATAATCAACTGTTTGGTAACTCTTTTATCTTTTTTCTTCCCCTTATTCATACCTGTGAGCATCACCCAACAAAGTAAGGCACCCATAGAGACAAACAACAATCCTATTACTGAAGCTGGAATCAGCATACAGGTGTAAAATCCAAGCCAAGCAAACATTTAAAGTGTTGAGAGATGCTAACCCAAATTTTCAATGGGGCTGTTCTTGATTTTTTTCATAAATTATTTATTAATTTCAAACATACAATTTAGAGCACAAAGAATAATAAACAAAAAGCATACAATGTCTTATAATTATTACAACTTAACTGGTATTCTAACCAAACATTGTGCATTTCTTTAGCTAGTTAAACTAAATTTAGTAATAGCAGATTTGAATCTATGTTCTGTAAAACTGTGTCCAGTGAGAGCACTTTGTGTTAATGTGCATGTTATTGTTTTCAAGGTAACACTCGACTATATTTACTGTAAGGTTATTGTTAAGATTTCTCTTGTAAAGAAAATACCACAAATTGCTTAAATTCACTTTTAGTTTCTGATTTACACCTCAATCGCCTCTGATATAAACAGTCAGTTTCATTTGCCCTCTTTAGAATTGCATATAGCTCCTACAAAAAGACGAGTTCTTGCTAAAAGTTTTCACATGGAATCTCTCTGACAATCAAAAAAATGTTATTTCTACATGTTTGTCCTGTGACGTTTCAGTATTGTGAGCCACAACAGGATCTTAACTACTATTAATCAGCATAGTATATTTAGTTTTTATAATCTCTATAGTTATGTACACTTTCTGATTAGGTGGACGACAGCCAACGATAAGGTAAACAATCAAACATGATACCACTCATTTTCACATAATACAGAAGTGGAATTCCCACAGTATTGTCCATTCATCCTCTTTATCCTTTCTATACTTGTCTTCATACTGTATATTATGTTATTTATACAAAGGGCAATAAACACACTCATACATTTGTATTAAAGCAGAGGTTCCCAAATTGTGCTCTCTGGTAATACTTTGAGGTACTATTAGGAGCACTGTCCACAGTTATACATCAAATTTATGATTTCACCATTTTAAGTGAAAGAACAATGAATAAAGTAAAATGCTAAGATATTATAAAAAATAGTATAGTAATATATACAAATCCAGAAATTAATAATTGTAATTAACATAAAATATGCAAATTCATTGCACACCTGACAATGTTGCCTGCAAATTGCAAAAAAACAAGACAGTTGATTTCCAGTTGAACTGATACATTTTAAATCAAAGTATAGAAGTACAATAGTAATGAACCAGATCTCTGTTTAACCCTGCCAGACAATGACCCAAGAATTTGTAAGATTGTTTCAGTTAAGCAGTATCATATTTCACATCAAAGTCTTTTTTGATATTTGAAATACTTTTGAATTCTTCCATCTTTATATCTCTTTTCATTGTTGTTTTTTTAAACTAGAATCAAACTGTAAAGGAAGTAAAACATGTGTATAATACACCAGTTACTTTCTACAAAACTGTTTTTAATGTGTGTGTGTGTGGGGTGCCAGTACAGTGAAAAGGTTGAGAGGGTCTGCCGGTTGGCAAGGTTCGGGAACCCTTGAATTAAAGAATTTGGAATAAAAATGCCCATAAACCTAACTAGACATGGGGGAGTATATACACATGTAAAAGAGAATTAGCAGAAAACACATGTACACTTAACAAAACTATTACATCTGTAGATATGTTGATGCGTATCTTAGCATTTAAAACACATGAAAATAAATACCAAAGTTATTATAATAAACACAGGTATGAATTATTTTCCTACAAAAAATTATTTGCAAAATTTTTATGCCAAATGAAAGCTGTGTGCTGAAGGCATGAGGATACTTGTTACTTAAAGTGGATGCATGTTATCACAATCAGAATGTATATACATCTGTTGAGAACTTAAAACTTACTGTGCACCAACTTTTAAAAGTAAATTTAATAATTGTTACTGTTATAAAATAGATGAAAACACAACTTCTGTCTTTACTAAAATTTATTTACCTTCCTCCCCACCTGTACAATTGAACAACCAAACAAGAAAAAAACATCAATGTTCATAAGTTTCAAATTTCACCTTTCATTCTAATCAGACTTTTCCAGTTAACAAAGACATTAATTTTTGTTCAAAATTAGTTTTTATACATATATTTTTACTGCTATTATTGTCCGAGAAAATCAGTTGTGAAGAAAACCAGTGTTCTTCCACATGCAAAATCGTTCAGACACTACATTAAATTCATCAATAAAAGTACACTTTCTAATTAAGATTGTTGTACCTGAAAAACAAGTGATAAGTAAAATGCCTTGGAATTTTTAACTTATAAAAACGTTTCTCCAGATCTAGTCTACAATTTCTTTTAATAGGTTTCTTATAAAAAGAGCATTTTTTAAAATGTATTTTCCAGAATTAAAGCTTTCTACATATATATATTTATGTGAACACTACTCTCTTCCACATGTACATCTTTATCGTTCTAGTTTCTAGAAATACTTCCCATTTCTCTAAAATTATGTACCAAATAAAAACAAATATAACATATACTGTACACTAATAGAATTTCATATAAATACAGATTGAGAAAACTATTAGTCTGTGGGAAGGAACGAGCCAGAATAAAGTTTCCAAATGAAAAGCATCAATTAACAGTTACTCTTGTTCCTTCTTGAACATCTGTTTACTTCCTGTTGCTGTTGATGGAGAAATGGCATGGCCACCATTGCTGAAATAAAAGTTTATTATACAATACATACAAGAACAATTAATTCACCATTTATTTCACTAAAAACCTGCTTGAAAAAAATCAAATTAAAAAACAAAGTTCAATAAATAGTTGTTTAAGTTATGGTGAGATTACTGAAACAACATGGGTGATGGTTATATGATGCAAACTTCTATTGAAATCATGCAACTTACATTTAAACAACATTCTACATAAAGCTCATGTATTTTCAACAATTATAATAATGTTAATCAGAGGCATAGAAAAGAATATAATAGCCATTCAACAAATTTTTCCATCAAGCTCTCTTCGTATCAAATTTATTATAATGCTATGTACCCCTATATGCACGTCTTCAGGGACAATTGCGACAATCCTGTGCAAATTATGTTTAAATAACATTCAGTGTAATGATGCAACTCTCTTTTCAATAAAATGTTTGTATCTACTTTTCTTCACTATCATGCTGTTTGTAGTTTTCAAAACTTATTAAACAAGATGGCACAAATTCAAAAACTGTCAAGTTTCCTTGTAAGTGGTATTTTAGCCCAATAATATTTTTGTGTAATAATAACAATAGCTTGTTTGTACTAAACTGATTATAGTTATCGAGTACTCACTTGATGTGATGTGAGTCACTAACGTTAATTAGGAGTCAAGTGTCTTAACCACCTGGCAGCCAGGCCAGGAACTTTAAATGAGAATATTTCAAACAAGCATAAAAGTTGACATTTTAAATTTTCAATCCGAAACAATGTTCTATCAAGATCTTTTAAACTTTTATTATAATATTTTATTATATTATCATCATCGACTTTTTATACTTTGCTATCTTTTAGACTACATGTGGTGCATTTATACTGAATTACTTAAAAAAAAGTGTTTTACTACCCTTTTTAATTTATACCTTTGAAGACTATTTACTCAAAATAACTGTATTTTTCAAGAAGAATAAGCCATTTTTTAAAGTTTAGTAATTTTCAATAATTTTAAGAAAGAATTCATACAAAAGATACACAGCTTGTTACTTTTGTTTGATGGAGTATATTTAGTTACAGTTTTGTTGTAATACCAATACCAAACACTTTTACTGTCATCATAAAACTTACAATCTGATAATCAACTGCAAAGCTGTAAAATCATCATCAACAAATAGATCTAGACATATAAAAACAAGAGAAATGGTGGGAAAAACTGAGCAAAAAGTTAGATTTTTGTTTTGTTGTTTATTATAAATTGATAACAGTGATGTTCTTACCCCTATAATAAAGTTTACTTTCCTTTTCTTTACTGTTGATAATTTAGCTAAATATTCTGGCCTTGGATGTTCCTGGTGATATAAAAACAAACCACATTATGATCAAGAGTTCAGGTAAAACATCATATCTGTGTGTTAAGAAATTTACATTTTTAAACATGTATTTTTTAGAAACTTTCTCAAAAGAATACCTTTAGGGAACATTCACTCATTATTTTTATGACACAAAGTTTGAAAAGATGTTCAAAGGGAAATACCAGAGAGTAGCTGTAAATATCATACTGGAACAAACAAACTTAAAGAGTCCTGAGCACCCAATCAAGACAGGAAAACAAGGTCATTAACCCTTTCACATCAAGGTCAAACTGCATATGTCACATTTACAAAGTTAAATTCAAAATTTAATTGAACTAGTTTATTTTCGATGTATACAAGTAAACTTTGTATCACACTGTAATTACTGAATCAAATTTTAATAGTAGTTAAGTTCTTAGATTCTTTCTTCTTCAATAATTTACTTATCACCCCTCCACAAATTGAATAATTTTATGTAAATTCGTTATTATAAGGTAGTTATTACTCAGGCAAGGTAAACATTTTACAGCTTTCTATCTTATTCATTTATGATGTCACACACCAGGCATGCACACCTATCACAGCCTCTTTTTTACAAACTACCAACAGTTCTCTCTGATGTTGTATGTCCATAGACTTACTGCTGTACTAGCAGGAGCATTTAGTGTAATAGTGCCATTAGTAAAGAACAAAAAAGATGCTGTTAAATAGTACATTTTTTGTTTTTCATGAGTGTTCTTTATTTATTACCATAAAAGTAACTAAAATGAAAAAAAAACAACAAAGTTGTTATGTTACATTAGGTAAAATAAAGAATAGCAATAATAAAAATTCTTCATATTTTTTAATGTAATTCAATAAAGTAACATGAGCTGAATGTTCACCAAGTGATTTAAAACTTGTGAGGAAGGATTAATAGTTACACGTGGTTCAAAAGTCAATAAAACTATAAGATTAAGAATAAACAGGTGTAGATTTTCACAAGTTTTCAGTTATTTAGGATAAACTATCATAGTTTCAGGTCATAATTTGCTGTCATTCCAGTACAATAAAAATGTAGTTTACAATTATTTCATAATTTCTTATGGTGGTCATGAGAGTGTTTAAAGTGACTGATTATTTAAAGAGTTATAGTTTGTAAAATAACAGGTAAAATAAACTTTTCACTGATTCCAAACAACATCTAATGTTTATGAAAGAGGTTTAAAGAACTACATAGGTGAAATTTGAAAATGAAGTATTTTTAATTTTAACATGAAAAATCACTTTGCAATCAGAACAGTCAACACTATGACAACATATAATTAAAATATTTTTATGAATACTGTCAAAGTTTGTGATGACACAACTAGTTCCTTCAGAATCACAGTTGGTTTTCCACCATGGTTAAAAGTTCATGTTCAATACACAAGCCCATTGTGACAAAGTTAATTACCAAGGTAAAAGCACATCACCTCTAAAGTGTCAAAACTAGTCATATCCCAGTGGTGGGTAATTATTTCCGAATACCTTTTCCACAATTCATGAAATATAACAGCCGAAAGTAAATAAAAACAAAGTGACAAAGTTTATCATCAGTTAAGACAAAAATTGCAACAGAATATAAATTACTCTTTAAACTGATATGACTTATGGTAATTAATTCAACTATTTTTGTTCACCAAAGTGTTAGTAATTAAAAACCTTATAAAATGTTTTCTCTTTTTCTTGAAAAATTACAGATGAAGAAATCTCAGAGTAATAATATGCTTTTGAAATTAGTTTGAAGTATTTGATGTAAGATTGAAGAAGATTGAAGTCTTGAATGTGTAGCAAATTTGATGTGCTTTATGTGGGTTTGAAATTAAGGTCATTTCAAGTGTTGCAGATATACAATGTTGAACATTTTTATGTTGAAGTAACCCTTTTGTTATGGGCATCCATTACTACACATCTCGTGAGGATTTTTTTAGTGAGTTACTTTCCCAAAATGCAGATCCTTGATAAAGGTCAGTTTTATATTACTGGATATGGAAGCATGAACACACATGCACTGTGTCATTGTAACTTCTATACTGTTATCCAGACACAGTTGAAAGATCAATATAATAAAAATAATAGATATATACACATACATACATACATACATATATGTATACACACACACACCACATACATATTCAGGGGGTGGACAAGAAAAGTGGTCCCCTTAAAAATGCTGTTAACTTGTTACATATTTTATTATATAAGAGAAAAATGTGTAAAATGCATTTCACGAGATCTGTTCAAATATGATATCAAATAAATTAACAACATTTTCAAGGGAGGGACACTTTTTTGTCCTTCCCTTGTACATAGATGTATAATGTTATCAAATTTAAGCTATTTTATATGAGTTATAATTTGTAGTTATTCCAGAATGAGAAAAAACATTATTTATATTAATTTCCTAATTGTTCAAAGTGGTCAAATCTTTCAAGCCCATACAGAGTTTCATTCATAAAAATAACAGACAAAACATCAAGTTTTTTTCTGTACAAAAATTTTTGATAATTATCTGGAGGTTATAAAAATTTTGTATGTGAAATGTGAATATTTTCTGATGCATACAAGTATTTTTAACCTTAAAATCAAAATTACTATGCATGTTGGATAGTCAACATGCAAAAAGAAAATAGGCACAAGAAAAGCATTACTTAAAAAATAGTCTTGAAACTAAATAACACAAAATTTGATATTTTGTGCATAAAAGCTGTAACAGAGTCTAAAGAAGAGAATATTATTTATTCTTCTTCAGCTTTTACATGTAAATCTATATATAATACCTACCCCAAAGTGACAAAAACAGCAAAAAATACAGCAGCACCATTGCCAAAAAGATGAAGTTATTCTGACAAAAGTACATGTCTGGCCTAATCTTCCATATCTGCATCACATAGAGGACATAAAATGGTGTCCTTGTAGTCTTTACAAATGTCCTTACTGTGAAAAAATGCAGTTTTGTTTTAATTTTATAGAATAAGCTGAACATTTAAATCAATCATAATATACAACTATCAATTTCAATGATAATGCCGCAAAAAACAACTGATTAACTCAAATTATTTTCAAATCAATTTCTCACAAAAATTATTAAAATATTTTAATGGTTCAAAACATATCAACAGATAAATATTAATGGTTCCAATTATTATTCTTTGCAATTATTCCAGCTACAAATGGCTTGTGTGAAAATAATTAATTTGCTTAACACTGATTAATTTGTCCAGTGATTAATCACTAAACACATTTCATGAATCACATGGCTCAAAGTAATTGATATATCTGTGGTATAATTTAGAAAATAATCAAACATGAGTTATAAAAATAATCAACTGTTTGGTAACTCTTTTATCTTTTTTCTTCCCCTTATTCATACCTGTGAGCATCACCCAACAAAGTAAGGCACCCATAGAGACAAACAACAATCCTATTACTGAAGCTGGAATCAGCATACAGGTGTAAAATCCAAGCCAAGCAAACATTTAAAGTGTTGAGAGATGCTAACCCAAATTTTCAATGGGGCTGTTCTTGATTTTTTTCATAAATTATTTATTAATTTCAAACATACAATTTAGAGCACAAAGAATAATAAACAAAAAGCATACAATGTCTTATAATTATTACAACTTAACTGGTATTCTAACCAAACATTGTGCATTTCTTTAGCTAGTTAAACTAAATTTAGTAATAGCAGATTTGAATCTATGTTCTGTAAAACTGTGTCCAGTGAGAGCACTTTGTGTTAATGTGCATGTTATTGTTTTCAAGGTAACACTCGACTATATTTACTGTAAGGTTATTGTTAAGATTTCTCTTGTAAAGAAAATACCACAAATTGCTTAAATTCACTTTTAGTTTCTGATTTACACCTCAATCGCCTCTGATATAAACAGTCAGTTTCATTTGCCCTCTTTAGAATTGCATATAGCTCCTACAAAAAGACGAGTTCTTGCTAAAAGTTTTCACATGGAATCTCTCTGACAATCAAAAAAATGTTATTTCTACATGTTTGTCCTGTGACGTTTCAGTATTGTGAGCCACAACAGGATCTTAACTACTATTAATCAGCATAGTATATTTAGTTTTTATAATCTCTATAGTTATGTACACTTTCTGATTAGGTGGACGACAGCCAACGATAAGGTAAACAATCAAACATGATACCACTTATTTTCACAATATACAGAAGTGGAATTCCCACAGTATTGTCCATTCATCCTCTTTATCCTTTTGTTTGTTTTTGGAATTTCGCACAAAGCTACTCGAGGGCTATCTGTGCTAGCCGTCCCTAATTTTGCAGTGTAAGACTAGAGGGAAGGCAGCTAGTCATCACCACCCACCGCCAACTATTGGGCTACTCTTTTACTAACGAATAGTGGGATTGACCGTCACATTATACACCCCCACGGCTGGGAGGGCGAGCATGTTTAGCGCGACGCGGGCGCGAACCCGCGACCCTCGGATTACGAGTGCACGCCTTAACGCGCTTGGCCATGCCAGGCCCTATATGTAGGGACCCTAAACTGTAAATGTGATGTAATCTTTCGATTTTGTCTAATATATTTGACAGCTAACTTGGAGTAGAAAGCAAGAACTTTACTTTCTAATTAACTGTAGAGAATGAAAAGCTTTTCGAATGATCAAGTACACAGTTTTCCTTATAACAAAACCACATCGGGCAATTTACTGTGTCCACGGAGGGCAATCGAACTCCTGATCTTAGCGTTGTAAATCCATAGACTTACCGCTGTCCCATCGGGAGACTATTTCATTAAAACAAAAACTCCATGAACATTGTTATTTAATGTTAAGTGTTAACTTATTTTATTTGTTGTCAGTCCAAAACTGGTTGCTTATAAGTTCGATTATAAGACTATATTCGTAAAGTTTTTTAATGAATTATTGAATGATACAATAGATTATATTACATGTTTTTAAGCCATGAGTTTTTGCTTCTATTTTCCTCTGTAAATATGCACTCTACTTAAACTAAACACATACTTACACGACATGGATTAAAATCTATTCATAATGAATGTGAAAAACAACGTATTTGCAAGTCATTTGAAAATACTGAACCACAAGAATAAGAGGATCAATTTAAAAGAAAACACCAGTTTTAATTAAAATTCCTTTTAACCAAAGAAATTATTCATTCGCATTTATTCCAGTTTAAACATTAAATCATCGGGCGTGCTATATCATTGCTTCGCCAACTTAAACATTTTCAACTCATCCTATACATATTTTACAACGCGTAAAAAAATAATATTTTTGATCGCTATAGATCAGACCGACTAACGGGTTTTATCATTAAATATATCTTCTAAAACGAGATTTTCGCACACCACTGACTTAAATTCGGTAATGAGCAAACTGAGAAAAATGAGGCAGAAATATTTGGGAGCAAATGTGACATTAAACATAATTATTAGGCTTAACCACTCTCCATCAAAACTTTATACTATTAAAGAAACATCCGTTTCTGGTAAGAACGAAAATATCTCATTTCTATACGTAAAAATAAATGTAGAGCTAAGTTGTTTGTGTTTTCTTTTTGCAAAGCCACGTCGGGCTATCTGCTGAGCTCACCGAGGGGATTCGAACCTCTGATTTTAAAGTTATAAACCCGTAGAGTTACCTCTGTACTAGTAAGGGGCAGAGCTAAGTTAGCAAAAAAAAAGAAGAATCGAACGGCAGTGGTATTAACAGTTTGAAACTACTGTATGGAAACTTTAAATGTATTAAAAGTGTATCGTATCAGTAAGATATCTTTAGTTTCAAATTGTTAACCAAACCTTTTAATTCCTGAGGTTGATTTGTCAGACATTATCTTGTTTACTTTTAGCCTCGTTAACTACCAAGCTCTGTGAGATAAAAATCAGGAATTCCATAGCTCTAACCAATGAATACAAATGCTTTACAAACGATAATTAATTTTATTTTTTGTTTACAAAAAAGTAACACATAATATGAAATTTTTATTGAGAAATAATTAAGTTAAAAGTGATACAATTGTCATCATAATCTTACGTATTCATGGGCAATATAAATAATTTTGGAGTCAATACACATGTAGAAACGGGCAAATTTACGTAATGTCTGAATAAAACAACACATGATTCTTTGTGACTTTCGCACAAGGCTATTTGAGGGCTATCTGTGCTTGCCGTCCCTCATTTCGCAGTGTAAGGCTGGAGGGAAGGCAGCTAGTCATCACCACTCACCGCCAACTCTTGGGCTATTCTTTTACCAACGAATAGTGGGATTGACCATAACATTATAACGTCCCCACAGCTGAAAGGCCAGCATGTTTGGCGCAACAGGGTTGCGAACCCGCGATCCGCAGATTACGAGTCGCACGCCTCAACACGCTTGGCCATGCCGAGCCCTGCCAGCATATGAATCAAGATTTACATGTATTTATACTGAAGTTATACAAAAATATTAAGAAGTACCTTTTCGAGATTTGCGACTGTAATGTAAATTCCTTTTAATTATCAGCCCGCAAATATATTTTCCCATCATGTTTTTTTTTATATACGCTCCCAAGTCACAAAAGCAAAGTTTGAAGAGAATAGGCCTTTACCATTTACTTTAGGCATAAGCAATTTGGACTTAACATTTTGTGCCCAGGAACAAGAAAAGGTAACAATTTTCTTACATAGTGTAATCTTACTTATACACAGGTAATTATTTTTCAATCAAAACACATGGTGAGTGAAATATCAAACGAAAAGGTAATGGCTGAAAGAAATTTAAAAGCAAGATGGACGATTTCGATTTAGATGTTATTTCTGTTAAATTAGTGTCGTTTAATAAATGGTAATGTGGTCTAAAAAAAAAAAAACTTTAAATTTACCTCTGACATCATGTTTGTAATCACCTTCACGATTTTTGCATGTGTAAATTCCGGCGTCTTCAAATTGGATGTTGGTTAGCACTAATTTGCCACCGTATTTTACTTGCGTTCTTTCACTATTAATAACTTGTTTAATGAGATTCGAGTACCAAATTACTGGTTCTTCTCTCAGTCTTTTATAAGCTTGGTTTGAGCATATTAATGTTAGAGTAGAACCACGTTCAGTTTCATAGACGAATGTAAAACCTGAAACAAGCAGGAAACTACCGAATATATAAAATAATTGAGTGTAATTAGCCATTGAATTCTCTCTGTACTGTACGCTTTGTAAGTCACTTTCTGTATTGTTTCTAAGTGAAATATCAGTGTTACTATGCGCATAAAGTAGTCCTGTTTGAATGACGTCATGAACTGACGTAACATTGTTCGGTGGAAAAACGTTTTACTGACAAAAACGATTGAAAAGTTTATTGCTTTCTGTGGCGTGAAAGACCCTTGAACTGAGAAATTATAATCATGTTTATGTTTTGCATAATTTAGATTTAATGAATAATAACAACACTTGCCTAAGATTTCAACTTGAAACTTAGGTGAAAGCAAATAAAATTTATACAAAATTTCGTTTTGCAATTTCTTTTGACAATACAAGTCTTAGTCGGTATTTCTGATACCAACCATAATAAGACTGCTGACAGATGACTCATGATACATATATATTTTAATTGAGTAGTTATAAATGCACATACACTGTAAGTATTTAAATTAAAAACCAGTTATTCTTTTACAGATAAAGAATCTTCACATATATAATTTACGTGACAAATACTGCATTCCACAGTGTTATATAGGGATACATGACTACAATTAGCTGTATCAAATATATCGTTCTTCAAAACTGATAAGATTTCAATAGTTTGTTTTTTGAATGTGGCACAAAGCTGCTCGAAGGCAATCTGTGCTAGTCGTCCCTAATTTAGCAGTGTACGATCAAATGAAGGCAACTAGTCATCACCACCCACCGCCAACTCTTTTAGTGTGATTGAACGTAATATTATAACGCCACCACGGCGGAAGGAGCGAGCATGTTTAGTGCGACTTAGATTCGAACCCGCGACCCTCGGATTACGAGTCGAATGATTTATCACATTTGGCCATTCCGGGCCAAGATTTCAATAGATCTTTCGTCCTGAAAACGGTAATAGGTTTATCACGCTGTTCATGGTTGCCAGGTAAAATACTACCACAGTTTTGTTGTGCTGTTGCAATAATGTTAATACCCTGAATCAAATAGGCCTAAGATTTATAATAAATATTATATAAATTACAAATGCTACTTTCCCCTCAGGCCCAGCATGGCCAGGTGGTTAAGGCACTCGACTCATCATCCGAAAGTTGCGGGTTCAAATCCCCGTTATAATGTCACGTTCAATCCCAGTATTCGTGGGTGAAAAAATAACCCAAAAGTTGGCAGTAGGTAGTGATGAATAGCTACCTTCCCTTTAGTTTTACATTGCTAAATTAGGAACGGCTCGTGTAGCTTTACGCGAGATTCAAAAACAAACAAACCTATCTCTTAATTTGACGTTAAGATACATTTGCTTCTAGATTTTTAAGTTGTTCATTTCTCAGTTAAACAACTGAAAACTGAGAAGAATAGCATGCAAAACTAACGTATTATGAATTACACGATAGTATATGAATGAAATCCTTTGTTAAATGTAATTTTTGTTACATCAATATCATAAATGTCTTGTTACGTATTTCTCTTCGTCTTTGAAGTGTGTTCATGGATATTAAAGGAGGTCCACAGTGCAGCTTAACAGTATGGGGTTCACAATAATTGGGCTTTATTAATATACGTATGATCCCTTTTTATTACGGCTGACATTTTAATATTTCTGAAAAGATGTCTACAAATTTGTGTCATTCGCTTATTCTAGATCTTTCTGCAAGCCTATACAATGCGCATGCGCATTATATACTGCACAGTATAAATCTGAGCATCATCACTTGCTGTCAGAGGCAGTTCAGATTTTTTATGTTAAGGAGCCCCCAGTGGCTCAGCGGTATGTCTGAGGACTTGCACTCTAAAACCCGGGATTCGAAACCCGTGGTGGGCAGAGCACAGATAGCCCATTGTGTAGCTTTGTGCTTAATTCAAAACAACATCATGTTAAGGACGGGTGTATACTATTTAAAGAGATCCTTTTATCTTGCGTGAGAAAATAATGTGTGTTGATACCGAGCCAAAGAAACCTAACTCACACGAGACAAATGAATCATCTGTAAGACTGTTAAATGAAAGAACCAGTAAAAATAGTACTGATTGGCTACCAACTGTTTTGCCTCGAAAACAATCGTAAAGAAAAGGAGCTCTCTAATGGTGAATATGGAATGTCTGCTACCAATATGGATTGCAATCAGAAGCGAATTCCTTTAAGTCAAATGGAAATTCAAACGAAAGGTACGAGTCTTTTAAACGCGTTTAAAGAAAACGATGGTGAATGGGGAACTAATGAAATATTTTCGGCAAGCCGTGATTGGTTCTTTCGTTTAAATAACACTCTAGTTTTCATAATGTTCGTATTGCAGGCGAAAGTTCAAGTGTAGACAAAAATGCTGCTGACAAATTTCCAAATGAATTTATAGAAATTATTAAAAAGTTCGGTATGAAGATAACCAAATATTAATGTTGATAAAACGGGTTTATTTTGGGAAAAATATGCCTTCTAAAACTTTTCTATCAGAAAATGAAAAAACCTCGGCCACGTTTGGCGTTAAAAAATCGTTTGACACTTGTTACGCAGAAATGTATCTGGCGATTTTAAATTAAAACCAGTTCTTATGTATCGTGGGGACCCCCCAAAAATTTTGCAGCTGTGTAAAGAAGACTCTCCCAGTTGTTTGGCGATCAAATAAAAAACATGGGTCACGAAACCTTTGTTTGAAGATGGTTAAAATGGTATTTTTGTCCTGCAGTTTAACATTACTGCAAAATAAAACAACTTGGACTTTAAAGCCATCCAACAGGACTTTGTGACTTTAATGGAAATGTCAAAATTCATCTTGTTCCACCCAATACAACATCTCTACTGCAATTAATGAATCACGGTATCATTGTGACGTTTAAAGCTTATTATTTGAAGCGAGCTTTTTCTCAAACAATAAAGGCTGCAACTACAGAAGCTGCACTATCTTCGACTAAATTATGGAAAAATTATATCATCAAAAGTGTTATCGAGAGTATCAACGACGCGAGAGTAGCATGAGATCAATATGGAAGCACGTTCTGCCTAATTGCGCAAGCTTTAAAAAAATTTCCATTGGCTGGTTGAGGCTGAAAAAATGTATAGAGCAAATACATTGTAAAGAAAAGTTAATTGCCACTTGACAGCAGTAGAAAGAACTTCGGTCTACCAGATTTAATGAATGGGCTGCACAAGGCACATATACGGCAAACTTATTTTCTTCTAAAATCTTTTGCTGCATATCCTAATAATGCCCACACATGTCAGCAGCATTTTCATAAGACTGACCCCTATATTTTGTAAAATTAAATTTGCAAACTTCACGTAAGTACTGCAATACCCTGTTTGCCATTTCATCAGTCATATGGCTTTTTTGTTCCAGAAAGGTTAAAAAGCATTCAATAAGCTGCCCATTTTTTAAGTATCGAGTACAACTCTTAACTGAACTATATGTGATAGATCTGGCGTCGAGTCAACTGACAAGCTAAAATAACCAGAAGAATTTACTTCATCAACAACGAATGTGTGGACCTTCTGAACCATTGGTTCAATGAGTTCTTCATAGGCGGTTTTGGACAAGTATGAAGGATTTCCTTTTCCAGAATTTCCAAATTTATAAATGTGCCCTGCTAAAAATGGACCAAACTGACTTATGAGCTCAAGTAGCCCTAAAAAATTCCCATTCTGCAGTGAACCAAATTTCATCTGTTCAGTAAAAAGCTAACGTACAAATAACAGGAACTGCATGCTTCAATACATGTTCCAAGTGATCGCACTCTTCTTTTAATTTGTTTTTCCAAGTCTTGTTGCAAGCCTAAACTTTGTCTGTAAGTAAAAATATGTTAGCATACAGTCTCGGTGAGTAGTGCTTCTTTCATGATGATCAATTACAATACTATTTCGCCAATCACTAAACTCTTCTTTTTCAACAAAACACGAGGAAAATTTAGGGACAAAGAGTCAATAGTGAATACAATAACTATTCTCTCTTGTATTACTCACCATTGGCTTTTACCCCAAAGAAAAGTTTTTGTAAACAGTATTTCATTGGTTTGCTACTATCGAAAGTCCAGCAAAATTTAACAAATTACCCATTCTGGTGTTAACAGTCAGTGGGTCCACAAGCAATCCAATAAGCCATATCAGCAGCAGAGAAATCGACCTACAACCCTGGATCTCTTGCTTTAGTTTCTTCATCTTTTGTAGACTGAAGCATTTTACCATAGTTTAGCAAATTTCATTTTCAGAAATTATTTCAAATTCAAACTGTCTTGGAGAGAAACTTGCATCAGCATTAACACAAGAGATATCTGGAGAGTTTACAGGCAAAGTAAGATCAGTTGTGAAAGTTGTTCCAGTTGAGCAGGCCTATGACACCTTAAGGCCATCATGATGTTTTGACCTTCAAGTGGACAAAGTGGTACTCGTAGGTGTGGAGTTTGGTGCAACTTTAATCATGTCAGTCAGATACAGTACAAGTGACTTCTCATGGCAGAGATGGGTTTTGACTTGGAAGATATTGTTGTGTAAGTTCAGTGAAAAAAGTAATCTGCTATCTAGTCTTGGCCACTAAATCCAAAGCCTTTTGTTGGTTCTCTTTTGCCAGTTTTTTTTCTTTTGTGCACCACTTAAATGAACTTGTTTCATCTTGCAGTCTGAAAAATACAGAAAAAAAACACACAAAATGATACGGATCATGTACAGTTAAATTGATAAGAAAAACACTGAAATTTATAAAGAAAAATATTCGTAAGACAGTCAAACATACTAAACTCTAGGTCTACATTCAGACAAAGACTGTCAGAAAGTTATCCTAGGGTCCAGATCCATCAGCACATAAACAAGAATTCATAAATACTTTTATTGACTTGCTGTATTCTGATATGTTAAAAAACATTCATGACTGGCCTCAATTCATTTAAAAAAAATTTCCAGTTTAATTAACATTGTTGTTATGGTAGCTGATTGCACGAAGCAATGTCAATGGTAATATGTAAATCCATTATGAGCCAAAGAGTATTCCAAAACAATTTGTGATCCACAACACATTCTGTAGTAGCCAATATACACAGTAATCATTCTGTAATAGCACACATATATAACATATTATCAGTTGTAAACTGTATTGCACTTTGAATTATTAAATACTGGGTTAGGCCAAGGCTAGAGAACCTTAATCCTGATATCTGAAGAATAAGTTGTAACCTCAACTTTTATTTTAAGCTCAGATTTGACCTGAGACTTTATATGAGCCAGCAAACCATACATTAACAAAATAGGCACATGTCTGAAACTTTAGCTACATGCCTGGATGGGAAGGTAGTATATTCAAAACGACAGCCTTACACTGGCAGTAGTCCACTTTATTATTTCAGGCTACAGTAGCGTTTCCAGTGGACTTACACTAAACTAGTTACAGTATTTAGGCTTAACGTTATTGTCACTCAGTTCTTAGATGACATTAACGTCAGGCATAATGCTAATACAGGGTGGTCCGTAAGTCCATACCCATCCATATGTTATATTCAATTACGCATGTATTATATATTCGTTTCTTTGTTTCAGAGAAATATGGCCAATGTTCGCCCATTTATACATGAAAATGTCTCACAGAACATGGCGTCGCATATTATGCAGCGAGAATGAGGGACAGCATACGGATACACTGGATACAAAAGATATGGATGGGTAGGAACTTACGAGCCACCCAGCGTTACCTTTATCTGCTTTTAGAATTTTTATGTTTCTGTCTTGTTTTAGGTTTTTAATGGAATTAATGTCTCTTTTTGTAAGGTTGTTTTTTTAGTTTTCTGTTAAAACTAATTAATTCCATTAAAAACCTAAAACAAGACAGAAACATAAAAATTCTAAAAGCAGATAAAGGTAACGCTATAGTAATAATGAACACGAATGAATACATACAAAAAATGAATAACATCCTATCAGACACGAACAAATTTAAACCAATACACACAAATCCAACAAAGACACATGAGACGCAACTAAACAAATTATTACTACAAATGAAAAAAGCCAACACAATTTCACAAACACTTTATTCCTACCTACGTAAAACCGACTCACGCACACCGCAAATATACGGCATCCCCAAACCTCATAAACCAGATTGTCCATTACGACCAATAATGTCAACATATGAATCGTTCAACTACAATCTTGGTAAATACATAGCATGGGCATTCTCCAAATATGCAACATCAGCCAGCTCATTCATCAAAGACTCTTTTAATTTCAAGTCCAATCTAAATCAACTTAATCATAAAGCCTTAATGGCCAGTTTCGATGTTATATCCCTCTTCACAGAAGTTCCAACAACAGAAGCCTGCAAGATAGCCTTAGAACTCTATATTCGAGACCCTAACCCGATTATAGACATTCCCAGCAACCAGTTAGCAACCCTCATAGAATTCACCACAATAAAGACAAACTTCATGTTCAACAACCAAAACTATATACAAACAAATGGCCTAAGCATGGGCAACCCATTATCGCCAGTTCTAGCCAATATTTTTATGACACAAATTGAAACACAAGCAATTAATACAGCATTACATCCACCACTATACTGGTACAGATATGTAGATGACACGGTTGCGGGATTCGAATCTACAGAACACATACTTAACTTTTTCACTCACATTAACTCTATACATCCCAACATTAACTTCACATGTGAACAGGAAGAAAGCAATCAAATATCATTTCTTAACCTCAAAATTATAAGAACCGACACACAATTCAAAACAGAAATCCACCGAAAAATCACCCATACTGGACTATACATTCCTTGGGACTCAGCACATGAAACAAAACAAAAACTCAACATACTAAGAAACCAGATAAACACAGCCATAAAACTATGCTCACCAGATAAAATTAACGATGAATTAGATAAAATAAAACAATACTTCATCAACATCAATAAGTTTCCTCCACAAACCGTAGAAAACATTATACGCACACACCTAGACAGAAAGCAAAATCAACCAACAAAAGTAAATATATCTCACGAATCAAAAAATCACGAAACCATATACTGCTGTATACCATATATTCCTGACATCAGCAAACAAATAACCAACATTTGGCAAAAACTAGTAACAAAATATAACATTCCAGTTAACACTAAATTTATTCAAAAACCAGGCACAAAACTAAGGTCTATACTATGTAAGAACTACACTGACAAACACCACACCAACATTATTTATAAAATACAATGTGATAACTGCCACGACTTCTATATAGGAGAAACAAGTAGAAAAATGGAAACCAGATTCAAAGAACATAAAAAGTCACCTTCACACGTTTTCGAACACTGCAAGTCAAATGGACACAACATAACCATAGAAAACACTAAAATACTAAATAAAGAAACAAACATAAACAAACGAAAAATTAAAGAAGCCTTACTTATACAACAACTTAAACCCAAAATAAACCAATATAAAGGAACACCATTATACCTATATTAATATTATAGATAAAATTATATATTCAAACATCAAACCGCGCCCTCTACATTGCGACACTCAGTTATACAACCCCTTCCAAACATGTGGTCAGCTTCCGGCCAGTTACCTCTTTCTTTGTGAACCTGACGATGACCGAAGAAGGTCGAAACGTTGTTCGCTCTTCTATTTGAAGTGTTTTCTGAGCCCAAAAGAGTCGTTTTTTGCATATAAAATTCTCAACAAGTGGGTTTCTCGACATCACTGATTTTTCTCTTCGTTGTATTTGTGTTTCTGTTTCAGATTGTTTGTTCGTCTCATAAAAAACATCACCAAAAGGCACCCTTGTACTTTTCTCCTCAGTAAATCTCAGCTCCAGATCTGCTTATATTATTACATAATTATAAGAGTATACATACATGCCCAAATGCTCTTATACATTACATGTAATATATGAACGGTAGCATTGGTACAGTAGCATTCCTTTTTAAAATTTCTCTTGGTATGATAAATTGCAAACCATGTACTCACAAACAAAGGTTTTTAACAGCAAGCTATTTGAAGCCAAAAAAAAGGTAACGGCACAGAAAACTTCAGTGAAAAACACACTTATAAAAATATCACATAACACACAAATAAAGCAATACTAACGCAAATAAAACTAAAACAAACAAGACAATAACCCAAATATAAGGCACGAAAACAAAGCCGAAAAAAACATTAAACTAGCCACGTCTCTGTACACATCTGTTACCATTTCGTTTGGCTAATATTTCTGTGGTATTATTCTCTTTTGTTTCTGTAGATGTGACTCAGTAAAGCAGGAAAAGATAAAACAAAAGAGTTCCACTGCTTAAAATTTCTTATAAATAGTCACAGCAGAAGGAATGATTGAGAAAAAATATTTCATCTGCAAGGTTAGGCATCATAACATGTGATCATCTTTTACCTGAATTTTTATCAACATTTTGTACCACCCTTTACACTAATCTTTCGCAAATCAATTACTTCTTACTTCAGATACATAGTTTAGTAGATTCTCGAAACTTTAGTTACTAACCAAACCAAATAAAACTTTCTTAACAATGCAGAGTAAAGTCAAGCACGGCAGGTAAGAGATATAACAAAAACAATAAACCAAAGTTGAGTGTGGTAGTGAAAGAGGTAAGGGCATTTTAACTAAGGGGAAATCTCAGTGGTTCTCCCTTCCATTGGTGCCCTAATCACGTGCGTATTTTGCTTTATAGTTCGTCCAGGGCTGCTTCAATTGATTGTTAAGCCTTTATAGTATGTAATTTTACGTTTGTCAATTTTTCTAATCTGTAAGTTTTGTAACCGTTAAATTTCGCATCGTATTTTTGAATTTCATCTTTTTTTTTGTAATGAAATAAATTTATTATTTTCTATTTCGCCATAACAGAATTAGATTTCGATAAGGCTTACGTTGGTTAGTGGTAACATTAGGCTTAGCTGGCCTTTTGTTTTTTAAGATACGTCAAACGGAAGTTAAGCTGTAACTTTGATTTTAAAAGAGTTGATATAAATATATGCTTAGTACTCTCTCTGGCGAAATAAGTTATTTTCGTTAACTTTTACAATACTCACAATAATATATCAATTATTAGGCCTATATTAATCGTAAGGCCTTCCACGACGATTAATTTCCCTTTTCACTTTTCTTTGGCCTACTTCCCTTTCGTAACATCTCGTCTGCTCATTTTTGTCTGTTTCTCTACATTTACTATTGCAATCACACTATTTATTTATCTTTAGCGCAGATAGTCTAGATGCTTTGCGCCATGAAGCAGCAAACCAAACTATTTATCTTTATTACACCTTATCGTCTGTCTTCTGTATTCTATACATCAATAAATTTCACGCGACACTCGATAATCTCTGCATCAATGAATTACAAACAATACATACGACCCCTATCGAGTTTCGTAATTAAATTTGTCATAATGTTCACTTTAAATTAATTGATTGTGACTCTCATGTTACAAATAAAGCTAAACAATCATTAAGTATTTATTCTTAAAATAAATTGTATAATTTATTTGATAAACATATAATTTTATGTAATTATATACACATATGACTTATCCTACGTTACGTGCCCCGGCATTGTCAGATGGTTAGGACACTCGATTCGTAATCTGAGAGTCACGGGTGCGAATTCACGTTAAACTAAACATGTTCGCCTTTTCACTCTTAGGACGTTATTATAATAAATCCCATTATTTGTTTGAAAGAGTACACAAGGAGTTGATTTTCATCTTGTCTTACTCTGCTAAATCAGGGACAGCTAGCGTCGATCGTTCTCGTATAGCTTTGTGCAATATTCAAAACAAAGAAACAAACCTACTTAACGTAATTACAACTTCATAAATAGAGTATAATATTATCCAGTCTTTGTTATGTTATTAGAGGCAATATTACCCACTTTAATTCACATCATTCTTGGGTTTGTATGCAATTACTTGAGCATCTGCATGATATAAGGTTCTACTCATATATCATTGGGAAAGTATTTGACATATTATTTGTTACAGGGGCCCTTATCTTCACTTCCAGTGTTTTTAACTGAGACGTTCCTTGTCATTATTACTTCATCAACTAACACAACACAAGAGAAACCTCTGACTCTGAGGTTTCTCTTGTTTGTCTGTTCCTCCTCAATTTTTGTTTTTGTTTTTGAATTTCGCACAAAGCTATTCGAGGGCTATCTGTGCTAGCCGTCCCTAATTTAGCAGTGTAAGACTAGAGGAAAGGCAGCTAGTCATCACCACCCACCGCCAACTCTTGGGCTAATATTTCATCATCACATTGACCGTCACTTATAACGCCTCCACGGCTGAAAGGGGGAGCATGTTTGGCGCGACGGGGATGCGAACCCGTGACTTTCAGATTACGAGCCGCACGCTTTAACACGCTTGGCCATGCCGGGCCGTTCATCGTCAAAAAATAATTCAATCTCACTTGAGCTATCGGTTTTTATTTTGTAACAGATTTACTATTGTTCCTTCGCTTCTTTCAGAGTAATTTTATTTTTTCCTATGACGTTTACTGTGGGCTGTGTAATTCACAAGTCCTGCCTGTTCTCGAAATTAATAGAAGATTCTCGATGGTAAGATTCAACAAAGTACTAGGTGTGCATGTAATGTTAGCGATTGACGATACTTTTGCCTTCGGTGTATAATCTAGTTTTGCATGATTTATATGCTTATTAATCGAAAAACTATAGAATTTAACCACCAACATTTAAAGATTTCGAACATTACATGTTGTTTAACTCAGCAATACTTTAGCTTCAGACACAACAAGCTTGGACGCATCAGTTAACTGATCCATCTACAGGTCTATTTTCAAAACACAATTGATGTTCAAATATTATTTTCCCAGTGGCTAAGCGGAAAGTCTGGGGGCTTGTAACTTTCAAAATCGGGTTTTGATATCTGTGGTAGGCATAACGCAGATAGCCTGTTGTGTTGTTTTGTACTTACCAACCAACCAAACAAAGAAGATTTATTTTATTTTTCATAATCTATAATTAATGCTTATTTATAATTTAAAAAATGTAAATATGACGTAAAAGAAAATCTAACCATTATGTGGGCAGAGGTCTTTTGTAGACCATAGTTTATTGATTAATACCGAAAAATAAGGATTTTCAATAGGAAATTTACAGCTTTCGGTTATCACAATTTAGATAATTTTAATGTAAATGGTGAGTTTAAATGTTTTATTTTCTAGTTGCCAAACTTTCTTGGTCGTTTAGAATGTTTTTTGTTTTTTTTTTGCAAAAGACAAAATGTAATATGCCGAGTGATCTAGCTAACTCAACAATGTAATTCAGTTCCAGGTTATTCATACTCTTAGAAATAATTTATATACTTTGTTGACCCAAGTATGATGCATGTAGAAATAAACATAACCTCGACCATTAAAGCATAATCATCAGCATAAAGATACGTTTGTAATCAAATGGACATTTGATCCGAAAAAGAATCATAAGGGGACCAATGAAACAAAAACGAAGTGAGATGTTAGAAAAGAACTTTTTAGAAGTTTTCCCAACACTATATTCTTCTATGTTGTATGGTCTTACTCTCATAGTGAACCGTGTAATACTGACAATAAAGCTGAGTTAGAAGCTACATTATCGACAAAAGTTTTATTGTTGCATTAGAAACACATTAAATCTTCCGGAATTAGACTGCAGTCTGAAGCACTAGACATAATGCATAACGTTTTGGAACTGTATGGGATCTCTTGGTCCATCCTGGCTCTTACATCCTCTAATTTAAACTATAAATGTCAATGAATAAATTTTTAGAAGTCTTAAAACCAACACTTATTCATATACTTATCAAGCTTTCTATTAAACTTGTTTAAATTTTCTGCTCCATAACATCCAAAGAAAACCCACTTCAAAGGCCAACTATCTTGTAAGAAAAGTGAAAGTTATCTTAACTGAAGGTGACTTCTGCTCTGCCAGTGTCCATTAAGTAACTCGAAACCAGGACTGGAAAGGCCAACTTCAGTTTACTGATAGTGGTTTTTGTACTTACCTGTTAGTCTTCCTGGTGAGTTATGATTATAACAGTCATGCTACAGAAAGTCCTTTACAACTTTGAATAACTGCAGTTTTGACATTATAGATGAGATGTAAACATTGGTCTCATGCTATTTATGTTTTTTTTTTAAACTTTGTTTTGTTTTACCTTGATTTCCTTTTATGAATTTTACTAAATTTACTGTTATCTTTTTACTGGATATTTGGCACAGATAACCTAGCTGCTTTGTGCCATAAAACATTAAATCAACCAACCAACCTACCAGCGTTTATACTAGAGACCTCTAGCCCTACTATTCTCACTGTTTATTTTGAACAATTATCATGCAACAACATTATCAATTCCCTTTACAATCTTTAACATCTCAATTATATCACACCCCTCCTCCAATTCTTCTTTTTTCAAGAGAAAGCAGTACAAGAGATTTCAGTCACAGCTCATATGACAACTCCTCCATCCTAAGCACCATTCTTGTAACCCAACTTTGGACCCTTCAAACAATTCAAAGTCTTTCCTTAGGTAAGGATACCAAGATTGAACACAATAATCCAAATATGACACAACAAATGAACCATACAATGAATTTATAACTGCTTTAGACTCGTATTGAAAATCTCTCTATGTATGACAAATTTATTTGTCCTTCCACCAGCAATAACATAATGCTTGGATAGCTTCTAAAACTGATCAGCTATTACATCAAGATCTCTTTCTTTCATGACACTGTTTAGATTATTCTCATCCAAATTATTATTCAAATTATGATAGCTCACCAGCAATAATTTGCATTTATTATAATTAAATCCCATCTGCCATTTATTTGCCCACTTCACTGAATGATATAAATCCTTCTGTAAATGAGTGGCATCCTCTTCACAGGTAGTAACACTCTATGTCTTAATGTAATATGCACATTTAAGTAATTTATTAATCATTCTTTCATCTGTGTCATGGATCCAAATCTAAAAGAGCAAAGGTTCTAAGACATGAACCCTGACATACCTCATTTGTGACATTAATTTAGTTTGGTTGTGACGGATTTATTCTTCCTCTCATTAACACAAATGGTAACCTTTTGAAAAAATGTCAACAGATTTCTAAGGCAATGTTTTCCATCAGTGAAACCATGTTAGTTATCCAATAAAATTCTTAGCTTGCTTAAATAAGTTTTTGGAGTTTTCTTTTTAATCAGACTCTCCAAAATGTGTTCCACAACTGATGTAAGACTAATGGGTCTGTAAGTATTTGGAAAATTTTCATCACCCCAAATTTCCAATTTATTATGCTTCTCATTAATTTTATTTCTAATGCTCTTTGTGAGCCAACATTGTTTTTACTTGCTATTTCCCCATTCTTTCTGTAATGAAAATATTTACCTTGAATATTGAAAGTTTTTTTCTTTGAAGATTCTCAACATTTGCTCAGTGTCTCAGCATAACACAGCTGCCCAGTTAACAGATAATTCTTGTTGTTTCTCTTTAAAATTTGAAATCAAAATATTGTTATTTCTCATTTCAGTATGCAGGAAAAAACATCAAACCTAATACAGCAGTGATCCCTTGTACCCATGTGTTTCCCAGTTTTCTACCTATGTTTTTAAAGTTACAACAAATCTAACAGAGCATTTTTTAGTAGATTCCTTGACCAATTGGTAAAAAAAAGTCATTATGAACAGTTAACAAAAACCTTTCTCTGTCACAGGTTGACAGAAGCATTTTCCCTTTTTGTATGCTTGAAAATAAAATCACTCATAATTATGGCTTTGCAAACAGCTAAAACCTTAATCTCATTGTAACTGTTTGAGTTTTGTCAGTATCCTTTGGTTGTTTTTAACAAATTCCCATTAAATGTCATTTCTCTTTATATCCACTTATAGAAACTTCACTGGATATAATTTCACTGCTGTTATCTTTGACATCTGTAACTAAAAGAGGATGTAACTTACATACTACATGTAAATCCACTTCTCTCTTTTGTGCTCTAATTATTAAAAAGACTAACACTATATTTGAAGGAAATTTTTGTCACAAATCATCTTTGTTTAACCATATCTCAGTTATTCCCATAATATCAGAATCTTTCATTCTTACTAATGCTTTAAAGTTATCTATTTTATATCTTTTACTTCTGTTATTATGATAGTAAGAAATAAGTCTACCCTTATAATTACTTCTGTTCTAATTTCATCAACTAAACTTTTCTCTGCCTCTTATTTATTTTTCATCAGTTTATTGTGGACCTCTCCACTATCTCGTCATGTTGTGTATTGTCACTAGTAACAATAAATATGAACTTAATGAATTTTAGTATTTAGGTGAGACTTTCCAATTTTTGAGACAGAGTAACCAAAGAAGAAATAAATATGTGGCTTCTATCAACACTTTAACTCCACTGCAAACTTGTGTAGATATTTACATTCAACTCATTGTCAGAATTTACATACTCGAAAGTTTTAGGATTCTTCTACAGTAGATGTCTGTGATTTGTTGATGATAAATTTGAAAATAACATGCAGCAAGCAATCCACTTATTTTAAAATTAGATATTTAAAACAAGTCAAATGTACCTACAAGAATTCTTTGTACTATGATGACTACAGTTGTATCTTAAATATGACAAAATATGTGAAAAGCCCACTTAGGGTGATAAAATTATTTTAATCAAAATGAGTATTGTCATAGAATTTTTAATGGTACATTATGATAATAAAATTTATTAAATATGTTAAAATAATTCACCCAGAAAGTTCAAAGAATACAGGTATTTCATTCAAAGTTAAATACTTATTTTAGTGTTGGCTTGCTGTATACTTTGTATTGTACCTCAGTGTTATTACTATATCCTACTTGAGTTAGAGCAATGAAGTTTTATTAAATCTGTACCAGATTAGGTTAGAAAAACTACTTTCTTTACCAAGAAATGTTTAAGATATTACATATGTAATACAGACCCATAATGAAGCAACAGTTCCATTTCTTTGTAAATTTATAAAAACCCATGTTGAGTTACATTGTTCTTTATGAGCAGAAATATATCAAACAGCTTTATAATTTTCAACAAGAAACATGTTTAGAATCAGAAAGAATAATGAGGTTTGTTATTTTTCTGAGAACAAAAATATAAGAGAGTGTTACTCAGGAAATATGACTGGTTAATTGGTGTTTATTAATTTTAACTTAAAGAGACCCAAAAAACATTTGCAATGAAATTAATATATTTATTGTAACAGTACTTCCTTAAATAGTAGAGTGATACAAAAGAACTCTTATCACATAGATCAAAAATCTGAGTCCACTTGTCTTAGGCCTGACAATTGTTTCTCATTTATTTTGCATACATCCTTTCAGCTATAAAGAAATAAATTACCACTGTAATTTATGTATATTTTTTTGTTTAATTTAGTTAAGGCTGAAATTTACCTTACTCAAAACATTTAATAAACTTACCATGTTATTGTATGACTAATTAATGTTAGACCTTTTTAAAACTTTGATGAGTTTTTAATATGTGTTACTTCAAAATGTTGACTGAAGTATATTTACACCTGCCTTTTGTTTATATCTTTTAAAATGAAGTGCACATAAAGTTTCAGAACAGTATTATTATAAGAGATAATTTAATGTTACATGATACATTTTGTTGGAATATGTTTTTTACATGGAAAGAAATGCAAGTTGCAATGTGGCTAACTGTATTTCTATTTGTTGTATTAAGATGCATCTCATTTTAACATTTAGAAATTTATATCAGTAATAAAGTTTGTTTTTAACTGTAATGTTAGTGCAACTTTAGATATATTATAAGAATTTTGATATTGTATTCAAACTCAGGTTTTCGTAGTTGAAAGTTGTAGATAATTTGTTTTATTCTCTGAATTACACTTTCATTTAGTTGTAAAGTTATGTACTTTAATATCAGTAAGACAGTAGTAAATTGCTTTCGGTAATGTTTTGAATAATATCTTAGTTGGTATCTCTCAAGTTAAATTGATTTTGTTTGTGTTCTGGATGGAATTAACTTGTGTGTTGATATTTTCAAATACATATTTCACAGATGTGAATGAGTTTCCAATGTTGTAGTGTGGTAAGATGAAGAAATAAGGTTTTATAAGATTGAAGACAGAAAATAGTCAAGAAATTTAAATCATTCAAACTGGGAAAGTGTGCCTAAACAAGCGAGTACATGTTTGTATGTATTTTAATTGATAGGTACTTATATCTTTAATTTTAGGATTTGCTCTGGTAGTTTGTTTTCTTGCAAGTAATATTGAGATGCTATTTCAAAGACGCATGATTTTCTATTGAAGGTTGTGGAATAAATGAACTTGTCAAGTTAATTCTAAAATTATTAATAGATTACTCTCTGTTTTATAAATACAATTTTTAAGCTATTTTTGCATCTTGAATTTGTTGACTACAAAATCTCATAAAGCTTTAAACAGAGACACTGTCAGTGATGCAGTTATTTCCTTTTTTTACTGTGTAGGTTTCCTGTGTAGATTACACTGTATATATGAAAACTGTGAGGTCATCCCATAAGTAATATCATTTTTAACACTAAGATTTAAAAGGAAGAAAAATAACTCAAATGACAACTTTAATCAATTACATATTTTTCATCTCTTCTCATTTAAAGTCTGGAAATGTATTAAAATATTTTCAACATCACACTTATAAAAATCAAGTTGTTTTGAGATATAAAAGGTACAAGGGTTACTTTTAAACAAATCATAGAAGTAAATTGTTTTTCATTTAGATGATGTGTCAAGTTTTTGAAAAGATTATAATCTGAAGGAGCAAGATCAGGAGAATAAGGAGGATGGGGAAGTTATTTCCAGCTAAGCTGTTTAATTTTTTTAAAAGTGACCCTTGTGATGGTAGGATGCGAGTTGTTATGGTGGAAAACAACTCCTTTCTGATTTACCAAAGCACGTCTCTTTTTTATTTATTTTTTATTGCAGCTTTCAGTTAATCCAGTTACTGCCAGTGTCTCTCAGCAGTTATTGTGTGATTTGTTTATAACAACACAAAGAGTATTACACCACCTGAAGTACAGGTTCACTTTTGACTGTGGTGTAGCTGGTTCTACTGCATTAACCCACTGTTGGCAGTGCATGACATTTTGATGGAGTATTCATTTCTTATCTCTAGTCACTAACCAAGTGGTTCAAAAATGAAGCTTGAAGTTTAAGAGAATGAAGAGATGTGCAGATGTCTACTAATTCTCTCAGATTATAAGCTGGCAACTCGTGTGGTACCCATTTTTCAAACTTTAAAACTCCACCAAGTTGCAAATGTTGATGGACAATGGAGAGATGAATTACATTTCTGGGCTAATGTTTCAACAGTTACAGCACAATCTTTCTCAAGAGTTGCTAGAAGCAAGTCATAATCAAACTCAACAGGGCATCTGTCAAACTGTAGTCACCAGTTTTAAACTTATGGAACCATCTTTGACACTTCCCTACATTCAGAATGTCATTGTTGTACACCTCTTGAATGCTTCTTCAGTAGCACTCTCTCATTTTCTGAAATGTAAAGCGTTACATTCCTTATGTGCTCTTTTGATACCTCCATGATAATTGGGGCTTCTAAAATAAATAAAACAAAAATTAGTAAAGAAACAAATTGGTTTACTCTGAATGTTATCACCTCATTCCATATAACTTGTGTGACTTTGAGAATAACTTCATTTAGCCAAGAAATATGCATTTAAACTTATCCTATTTCAAAAACGACATTACTTATGGGATGACCTCATATGTTTATAAAAAAAATATTCTATGCAAAAAGAATATTTATAATTTTTTACACACACATATTTTTATGTACGTTACTGTTTCTTTATGGTATTAGGAATCACTATCTACTTGCTCCTTTGCTATGCATTTTTTCAGAAGCAAATATTTCTACCATAGTATTTTATTCTCAAATATCTGATATTTGTAAAATAAGTAAATAACTGTGAGTTTCACATCTTTCATTTCAAAATTACCAATTTGTGTTGCGATGAATGAAATTTACCACATAATGTCTTGAGGAGGAAGTTACACTAGAACCTTTCCAATTAATACTTCATGTCATGTGATACAGCTTTGAAAGTTCAGGAAAATGAAGAAAATGACACACCTACAATGTCATGCATTATGAGAATAATGATGAAAGTTGGGTGTTAAGTAAATTTTAATAAAGAAAGTTCATTTATGGATATTTATAGAAATTTAAATGTGATACGATCATTCCACCTTTTATGATATTTGCTGAGATGAGTGAAAGAAAAATGAACAAATCAACTAAAAAAACATGTACATTCTAAATGTTAGTGATACCATTATCAGTACTGGTAACTTGTAACATAAAACAAATATTTTAAAAATGGTGATGATAAAGTTTAAATTGTTTATAATAATTAATGGAGAATTTAACTAATTGTTTGAGAAACAAGTAGAAAATCTTATTTTTTGTTCTTCAAGTTCAGTTCCAAAGTAAAGAACATTCTGTAATATCTTGTATCACTAATAAAATTGGGAATTATTCAAGAAATTACAGTAAGACTCTTGTAAGACTGTTAATGAGTCAAGAGTTAATTTTTGTAATATTATTTTTGATGCTTTTTATGATAAAGCATATGTAACATTTTTGTCAATAGAAATTTCAAGCTTGAAAACATTTTCTTACAGAGGAATGGTTAAGTATGAATCCCTATAGATTCTTTCACAATGCAAGATAAATTTACAATACACTTACTTTGTCATTGTTTATACAAATTGTGTTGGTAAAGTGTTGTAGTTTAAGGTTATATACTCTTCATTTATCAGCCTGTATTTATAATGCTCTTCACTGTAACACGTTAAACTTGTAATACAGAAGTGTGGAAATGTGTTAGAACAAAGTCAATAGATTTCAGGTTGTCTCAAAAGAACAACAGACGGTGAATCCTATATTAAACATCAATATTTTATTGTTACTCTAACTTAGTACAACTGAAATATAGTTAGAGTGATTGATTAAAGAAACAGTTAACATTTTGTTGTCTCTCTCTTGCTTTAATTACCATAGATGGTTTTTAAGGTATTGCTGCAAGATATTTAATAAGCGTGTCCTTTGAGATTTTACTCCAAGTGTCTCTGATAGACTCACATGAATCTTTTTTGGAAGTAACTTTTGATTTGTCAAGTTTTCAATCTATCAAATCCCAGATCTGCTCAATTAGGTTGAGACTGCAGCTCTTTGGGGGGCAGTTACATCATTTGAATGATTTCAGCAACAGCTTTCATAGCTAAGTAAATTTTTCTACACAGGTTGTATGAGTATTTGAGGTTATTATAATCTTGGCAGTAGAGTCCTTTACCAATAACATGCAAACTACCGGGTATACCCTACTCGATCAATTCTGCATTGTAATTGTGCTGGTCTATTATTCCATTTATTTTGTAGATATTTTCTATCACCTCAGCAGAAAAATGTCCCCAGATCATCACACTGCTTCTACCATGCTTTATGGCAGGTGCATTGAGATAAGTATCTTTCTACTGTCTTCAGCCAGACATACTACCTACACTTTGACTTAAATACTTCAAACTTGGACTCATCCATCCATAACAGCTCTTTCCAATTATTAGCAGTCCATATTTTGTATTTTTCAATAAATTTAAGTCTCTTGCCAATATTTGAATATCAAAGTAAAAGCTTTTTAACTGATACACAACCAGATATTACATTATCAGTGTGTCTTTTTGATTCTTTAGATCTGTCATTTTATATATATTCATTTATATCACTTTGACATCAGTGGCAGTCTTTCCTTTGTACTGAAGGCAGAATGAACAAAGATACCTGACATCAATATCACTGAGTTTAAGTGTTCTGCCTCTATGTTCAAATTTTCTTGTCTTGGCCTCAAGGGTGTGTTTGACAGTGTTTTGGGAACAATTGAAGTCTGAAGAATTTGGAGAGTCCAAAGAGAATCACAAAAAGGTCTTATGCAAATTTTCTGATCTGTGCTTTTGCGACTGTGGTGTGACAACAAAACTTAATATATACTGTTAAACCCTGTTTTTCATTCCTGAAGTCTAGGACTTATTTACTTATTCCATCTGATACTGTTGACTTCTCTTTTAGTTTATGATTTTAAACATTCTACAAACTATCTGTGGATGTAGAAAGCATATTTTATCATTATGCACATTAGTATTTTGGAGGTTTAAAGTTGCTAATTCAAGAATGCTGGACATTTGAGATGATCTTATTCAAATTAGGTATAATTAAGCTATAACATCGTTCCTGAAGTTTAGGACTTATCCACATTGTAACAAATACATCAAATAAGTAAGTAAATTTATGACTTATTATCCTTTTTTCTTTTTATATTGAAAATAATATCTTACACAATTTATAACATTTTTATTTGGATGCAATATTAAGTATACAAAAGTAATGTTTAAACACCAACACAAATACTGTGTGGAATACATAATAGCCTACAAGTTACACTGCTAACTGATTTACCATTTTGCTTTTCAAATGAAATTAATATACTCATGCCATTGCTACTTAGTAGCACGATGTGGCTCCCCAATGGTATGTCTGCAGACTTATACTTCAAGAAACCTAGTTTTGATACAGTGGTGAGCAGAGTTAGTACTACATGTTATAAGAGTACATTCTGACTGCATAAAAAAGTGTTAACTGTGTAATGCCAAAATGTTATGAAGTTATGTTATTACTAAGCATATGCTACACATTATTTGGATATTATCAAAGTACCATATCACCACGTGGTATTTATGATGGTTCCATTTTATTTATTTAGTTTTTGTGAACATACACATTGGCTAATTTCGGTCTTAATCATGTGAGGCTGAAAATATGGAGGTAAAACTAGTTAGATGCTGTACCCTCCAATGTCATTTTTATCTTACTTCCCTCAGTACCTTTGAACACCAAGGCAAAATTACATTATAACACACCTTATGATTTGTGCCAGGTACTGGATGTGTGTGTTGTTGTGGTTGCAATTGTTCTTCTCTCATAAAGTGACCTTCAATGATATTCCATTTAATATTTGGATAGGCTACATTAGATTTGTGCTGTCCTTTCTTTGGATGTTCTATACAAGCACAGTTTCCTTTCTCCATTCTCATACAGGATGTAACAATTAGAAACAATGTTCTGATCCTCCTCTGACTCATTGTTTTCATCTGCAGTCTCCTGATCAAGCCAGTGAACTAAGGGTTTGTCTGAGATGTGTGGACACAGCTGATAAATGTGTTCTATGTACATTGCATTGGATCTGTGTAGCTCATACATTACATGGCTAACTTTGTCAGAGTATTGTACGTGCCAATATAGCCACATTGATACTGTTTTCATGCTTCTGGCATATATTACAGTCATTACATTGGGACATCAGTTCTTTTATTCTGTGATCTTAACACAAGTTAATTTTCCTGCAACATTTATATTCAATGTGCTATTATCTCTTCATCATCCTACATATTTCTCCTTTATCTGAATTATTCTTTCCTCCTCAAAACAACAGTAGCTAGTGAGGATAACTCATTGATCTAGCTTCCTTCCATTAGTAACCTTTATCATATGTCTGATCCGTAAAGACTGTGTCCTATATTTGATCTTCAATGTTTTATTGCTCACACAACTGTCATCTGTAGTGCTTGTTCCCCTCTCTTTATACCTTGGCAACTATTCTGTTTGTGATATTTCTTTTTTCAGCTTCACCAATGGGGACAGGGCTTCTGATTCAGTTGGTTTATTTGTCTCTTTTGTTGTCGTCCTGTACTTTTTTGTTTCAGATTTATTCTCATCATATTTGATGTCTTACCTTTTCTCTTGTATTTCATCTTTATCATCCTCTGGAAGAACTTCTTCAACTACACAACTTGACTACTTCTAACACATTCGTCTCTCACTGTTTGTATAGTATCACCATTTCATCCTCATTGGGCTGTCTTCTTTGATGTGTAGCCACTCTTCGAATTTCCACGTGACTTTGGCTAGATAAAGTTATTTTTTTATTATTATTCAATTTTTCAGGGGCCTTATTTTCCTTTTGATGATAATTACTTGTTGTTATTAATGTTATTGCATCTTTTGAACTTGAAGTGTAGATGTTTTTCTCCTCACCCTATCACTGTATGTGTGCCAGTTCTCAGTAACATGGTTTTTGAATATCGTTGGCTTGCTCAGTGTGGTCTGTTGTGCGTTATTCACTGTACTTCTGGAAGCAGTTCCATTGTTTTTTTCACACACCACTTGGACACTGTTTTCCATCCACATGTACCACAATTTTTTTCAATGGACAAAGAGTTCAATTGTAGTACAGTCTTTCACATCAGTTCTTTGCATCTTATTCTCTTGTTTCCAGACATTTTCCTCCTATGGTTTCAAAGGATTCTTCCTTAATTTCGTTGCTCTGGTTCTTTTGCCTATGGAATATGAATTCTAGGTGTTTATGTGAACATATGTATAATATTACAATTTATCTATACTAAAATTGTATTTTGGATAGGTATTTAACTCCTTTCACACATCTCACTTTCTTGTTTAAAGCAGAATCTTCCAATTTGTGGCAAAACTCATTGTGATATTCTGGTAAAATTCAGCAGAAGAAATAACATGGGTAACCCTGAATATGTGACAGTTTTACTGGTTGAGGGTTGTCCTGATAATTTGCATGAGACACGCATTAGAATAAGTCATTTCTGATGTAGGGGATGCAGAAGGCTTGTGGTATGCATGTAAGAATGTTGTTTTGCATATAGAGGGCAGTAATGCATGTGAATAGCAATTTATATAAGAAAAGGTAAGTAATGCATTTTCAGTAGAGAAAGTAATGACATTTATAACATTATGGCACTAGATGTGATGAAGAGGGGAAATGTATGTGCTACTTAACACATGTTAAGTATTTCAATACACATGATGTATTGAAAATGTGATTTAAATCATAAAATATAGAAATGTTCAATATAAGTGACACCTTGCCATTTTCTGACCTACCAAGGAATTAAAAAAATGCAGAATAACAAGTGCATAGTTTGATATATATCACACAAATACAGCTGTTTCATTTTACTTCAACATAAGTAAGTGTTCAAAAATAACTGTTTAAGTCCCAGCAAAAATAGTTACATAGTTCATAAAGTTAAAACTTTGAAACTGGATAACTGCACATTTTGATTGAAAGAGAGCATTTAGTAACTTCTGTAAAATAAAATAACAGTGTATAAAGACATCATTACCTTGTGAAATTGTAAAGCATATTTGAACATACACAAATTTACAAGATTTATAGAGCAGAATAATCGATAGTGTCATTGATATTCTTATACTTAAAAACATACATTTACTTCAATGGATTAATTCACTCGCGAATGATTAGCTGAAAAGATTCTAAAATCGTCACATTACTAGTACATCTCGATTGTAACACCAGAATCACTTCCAAAAATTTATTAATGTTATTTTAACAAGTGGTGCTTACATGTGTCAATTTCATTTATTGTTTATTTTTTATTGATACTTTATGGTAGTCTTCATATAATGAAAGACATTTAGTTATGTATGATATTGTGTTTCCTGTATACTAAGAAATGCATACAGTTTTATTATTGTACAAATATTTTAAACAGGTGATTTTCTATTGTTCATTTGTTTTTTAAAGCATAATCATCTTATCACTGGAATCTGGTAATGTCTTTGCATTCGAGTACATTACAGATTCTGCTGATATTTCTTTAATTGTTTTAGTGGTTCAGCAGGTGTATATAAACCAATAGATAGAGGAACTTAGTTGTAAGTTGCTGTTAAAATGCTTTATCTAACTGAGCAACCTAATAAAGAATGTTTAATTACTGAACTATTAAAATTGTGTGATGTGAAACATCCGAACATTGTGAACTTTGTGGATAGTTACCTTGTAAGAGATGAGCTCTTGGCAAGTGTTCTTAGTGTTACATACACTGCTGGCTAAAATCTTAAGGCCAATGAACATAAAGAAAAAATATACATTTTGATTGTTAGACTCAACCACTTATTTGAGAAGAGCTTCAAAAGATGAAAATAAGAAAAAGGGAAAATAAAAATAAAAACCTTTTTCACCATTTAAAAGGGAAAACGAACACTATAAAATTAGTCCAAATACAAGCTGGTCAAAAGATTAATCCCACACTGAAACAAAGTGATAATCAGTAAACACATAACGAAATTTAGTCATTAGTGTTGTCAACATCTCCCACTGTCATCTCCTGTGTTACATCGGAAAAAAAACATGGCAAAGGCTAAATAGTTGACAGAGTTTGAACTTGGCAGGATTGTCGAGTTGCAAAAGCAAGGTCTTTCTCAATGTGCCATCACTGGTGAGATTGGATGTAGTAAAACTGCTGTTGCAAATTTCTTAAAAGACCCTGAGGGATACAGAATGAGAATTTCAAGTGGTCACCCCAGAAAATTTCGTTGGCATTGAGCAGGAGGATTCGACGGGTTGTCCGGCATGACACCAGCTTATCGTTGAACCAGACTAAGGCCCTTATGGATGAAGAATGCAGCACAAGAACAATAAGAGAGAATCTATGAGAGAAAGGCTTTAAAAATTGTAAATGTCTTCAATAGCCACACCACAAAACAACTCGGTTAAATTTTGCTGAGAAGCACCAAACATGGGATGTAGAAAAGTGGACAAAGATTTTGTTCTCTGATTTAAAAAA
>MU034011.1:192221-218443 GCA_011833715.1 Carcinoscorpius rotundicauda | reverse complement strand
TGGATCCAAATCTAAAAGAGCAAAGGTTCTAAGACATGAACCCTGACATACCTCATTTGTGACATTAATTTAGTTTGGTTGTTCTGCATTTATGACGGATTTATTCTTCCTCTCATTAACACAAATGGTAACCTTTCGAAAAAATGTCAACAGATTTCTAAGGCAATGTTTTCCATCAGTGAAACCATGTTAGTTATCCAATAAAATTCTTAGCTTGCTTAAATAAGTTTTTGGAGTTTTCTTTTTAATCAGACTCTCCAAAATGTGTTCCACAACTGATGTAAGACTAATGGGTCTGTAAGTATTTGGAAAATTTTCATCACCCCGAATTTCCAATTTATTATGCTTCTCATTAATTTTATTTCTAATACTCTTTGTGAGCCAACATTGTTTTTACTTGCTATTTCCCTATTCTTTCTGTAATGAAAATATTTACCTTGAATATTGAAAGTTTTTTCTTTGAAGATTTTCCACATTTGCTCAGTGTCTCAGCATAACACAGCTGCCCAGTTAACAGACAATTCTTGTTGTTTCTCTTTAAAATTTGAAATCAAAATATTGTTATTTCTCATTTCAGTATGCAGGAAAAAACATCAAACCTAATACAGCAGTGATCACTTGTACCCATGTGTTTCCCAGTTTTCTACCTATGTTTTTAAAGTTACAACAAATCTAACAGAGCATTTTTTAGTAGATTCCTTGACCTATTGGTAAAAAAAAGTCATTATGAACAGTTAACAAAAACCTTTCTCTGTCACAGGTTGACAGAAGCATTTCCCCTTTTTGTATGCTTGAAAATAAAATCACTCATAATTATGGCTTCGCAAACAGCTGAAACCTTAATCTCATTGTAACTGTTTGAGTTTTGTCAGTATCCTTTGGTTGTTTTTAACAAATTCCCATTAAATGTCATTTCTCTTTATATCCACTTATAGAAACTTCACTGGATATAATTTCACTGCTGTTATCTTTGACATCTGTAACTAAAAGAGGATGTAACTTACATACTACATGTAAATCCACTTCCCTCTTTTGTGCTCTAATTATTAAAAAGCCTTTAACACTATATTTCAAGGAAATTTTTGTCACACACCATCTTTGTTTAACCATATTTCAGTTATTCCCATTATATCAAAATCTTTCATTCCTACTAATGGTCTAAAGTTATCTATTTTATATCTTTTACTTCTGTTATTATGACAGTAAGAAATAAGTCTACCCTTATAATTACTTCTGTTCTAATTTCATCAACTAAACTTTTCTCTGTCTCTTATTCATTTTTCATCAGTTTATTGTGGACCTCTCCACTATCTAGTCATGTTGTGTATTGTCACTAGTAACAATAAATATGAACTTAATGAATTTTAGTATTTAGGTGAGACTTTCCAATTTTTGAGACAGAGTAACCAAAGAAGAAATAAATATGTGGCTTCTATCAACACTTTAACTCCACAGCAAACTTGTGTAGATATTTACATTCAACTCATTGTCAGAAACTACATACTCAAAAGTTTTAGGATTCTTCTACAGTAGATGTCTGTGATTTGTTGATGATAAATTTGAAAATAACATGCAGCAAGCAATCCACTTATTTTAAAATTAGATATTTTAAACAAGTCAAATGTACCTACAAGAATTCTTTGTACTATGATGACTACAGTTGTATCTTAAATATGACAAAATATGTGAAAAGCCCACTTAGGCTGATAAAATTATTTTAATCAAAATGAGTATTGTCATAGAATTTTTAATGGTACATTATGATAATAAAATTTATTAAATATGTTAAAATAATTCACCCAGAAAGTTCAAAGAATACAGGTATTTCATTCAAAGTTAAATACTTATTTTAGTGTTGGCTTGCTGTATACTTTGTATTGTACCTCAGTGTTATTACTATATCCTACTTGAGTTAGAGCAACGAAGTTTTATTAAATCTGTACCAGATTAGGTTAGAAAAACTACTTTCTTTACCAAGAAATGTTTAAGATATTACATATGTAATACAGACCCATAATGAAGCAACAGTTCCATTTCTTTGTAAATTTATAAAAACCCATGTTGAGTTACATTGTTCTTTATGAGCAGAAATATATCAAACAGCTTTATAATTTTCAACAAGAAACATATTTAGAATCAGAAAGAATAATGAGGTTTGTTATTTTTCTGAGAACAAAAATATAAGAGAGTGTTACTCAGGAAATATGACTGGTTAATTGGTGTTTATTAATTTTAACTTAAAGAGACCCACAAAACATTTGCAATGAAATTAATATATTTATTGTAACAGTACTTCCTTAAATAGTAGAGTGATAAAAAAGAACTCTTATCACATAGATAAAAAATCTGAGTCCACTTGTCTTAGGCCTGACAATTGTTTCTCATTTATTTTGCATACATCCTTTCAGCTATAAAGAAATAAATTACCACTGTAATTTATGTATATTTTTTGTTTAATTTAGTTAAGGCTGAAATTTACCTTACTCAAAACAATTAATAAACTTACCATGTTATTGTATAACTAATTAATGTTAGACCTTTTTAAAACTTTGATGAGTTTTTAATATGTGTTACTTCAAAATGTTGACTGAAGTATATTTACACCTGCCTTTTGTTTATATCTTTTAAAATGAAGTGCACATAAAGTTTCAGAACAGTATTATTATAAGAGATAATTTAATGTTACATGATACATTTTGTTGGAATATTTTTTTTACATGGAAAGAAATGCAAGTTGCAATGTGGCTAACTGTATTTCTATTTGTTGTATTAAGATGCATCTCATTTTAACATTTAGAAATTTATATCAGTAATAAAGTTTGTTTTTAACTGTAATGTTAGTGCAACTTTAGATATATTATAAGAATTTTGATATTGTATTCAAACTCAGGTTTTCGTAGTTGAAAGTCGTAGATAATTTGTTTTATTCTCTGAATTACACTTTCATTTAGTTGTAAAGTTATGTACTTTAATATCAGTAAGACAGTAGTAAATTGCTTTCGGTAATGTT
Organism: Carcinoscorpius rotundicauda; assembly: GCA_011833715.1. Lineage (NCBI taxonomy): Eukaryota > Metazoa > Arthropoda > Merostomata > Xiphosura > Limulidae > Carcinoscorpius > Carcinoscorpius rotundicauda. The sequence continues at coordinate 215,433 of MU034011.1, read as the reverse complement.
TTGAATAATATCTTAGTTGGTATCTCTCAAGTTAAATTGATTTTGTTTGTGTTCTGGATGGAATTAACTTGTGTGTTGATATTTTCAAATACATATTTCACAGATGAGAATGAGTTTCCAATGATGTAGTGTGGTAAGAAGATGAAGAAATAAGGTTTTATAAGATTGAAGACAGAAAATAGTCAAGAAATTTAAATCATTCAAACTGGGAAAGTGTGCCTAAACAAGCAAGTACATGTTTGTATGTAGTTTAATTGATAGGTACTTATATCTTTAATTTTAGGATTTGCTCTGGTAGTTTGTTTTCTTGCAAGTAATATTGAGATGCTATTTCAAAGATGCAAGATTTTCTGTTGAAGGTTGTGGAATAAATGAACTTGTCAAGTTAATTCTAAAATTATTAATAGATTACTCTCTGTTTTATAAATACAATTTTTAAGCTATTTTTGCATCTTGAATTTGTTGACTGCAAAATGTCATAAAGCTTCAAACAGAAACACAGTCAGTGATGCAGTTATTTCCTTTTTTTACTGTTTAGGTTTCCTGTGTAGATTACACTGTATATATGAAAACTGTGAGGTCATCCCATAAGTAATATCATTTTTAACACTAAGATTTAAAAGGAAGAAAAATAACTCAAATGACAACTTTAATCAATTACATATTTTTCATCTCTTCTCATTTAAAGTCTGGAAATGTATTAAAATATTTTCAACATCACACTTATAAAAATCAAGTTGTTTTGAGATATAAAAGGTACAAGGGTTACTTTTAAACAAATTATAGAAGTAAACTGTTTTTCATTTAGATGATGTGTCAAGTTTTTGAAAAGATTATAATCTGAAGGAGCAAGATCAGGAGAATAAGGAAGATGGGGAAGTTATTTCCAGCTAAGCTGTTTAATTTTTTAAAAAGTGACCCTTGTGATGTTAGGATGCGAGTTGTTATGGTGGAAAACAACTCCTTTCTGATTTACCAAAGCATGTCTCTTTTTTATTTATTTTTTATTGCAGCTTTCAGTTGATCCAGTTACTGCCAGTGTCTCTCAGCAGTTATTGTGTGATTTGTTTGTAACAACACAAAGAGTATTACACCACCTGAAGTACAGGTTCACTTTTGACTGTGGTGTAGCTGGTTCTACTGCATTAACCCACTGTTGGCAGTGCATGACATTTTGATGGAGTATTCATTTCTTATCTCTAGTCACTAACCAAGTGGTTCAAAAATGAAGCTTGAAGTTTATGAGAGTGAAGAGATGTGCAGATGTCTACTAATTCTTTCGGATTATAAGCTGGCAACTCGTGTGGTACCCATTTTCCAAACTTTAAAACTCCACCAAGTTGCAAATGTTGATGGACAATGGAGAGATGAATTACGTTTCTGGGCTAATGTTTCAACAGTTACAGCACAATCTTTCTCAAGAGTTGCTAGAAGCAAGTCATTATCAAACTCAACAGGGCATCCGTCAAACTGTAGTCACCAGTTTTAAACTTATGGAACCATCTTTGACACTTCCCTACATTCAGAATGTCATTGTTGTACACCTCTTGAATGCTTCTTCAGTAGCACTCTCTTATTTTCTGAAATGTAAAGCGTTACATTCCTTATGTGCTCTTTTAATACCTCCATGATAATTGGGGCTTCTAAAATAAATAAAACAAAAATTAGTAAAGAAACAAATTGGTTTACTCTGAATGTTATCACCTCATTCCATATAACTTGTGTGACTTTGAGAATAACTTCATTTAGCCAAGAAATATGCAATTAAACTTATCCTATTTCAAAAACGACATTACTTATGGGATGACCTCATATGTTTATAAAAAAATATTCTATGCAAAAAGAATATTTATAATTTTTTACACACACATATTTTTATGTACGTTACTGTTTCTTTATGGTATTAGGAATCACTATCTACTTGCTCCTTTGCTATGCATTTTTTCAGGAGCAGATATTTCTACCATAGTATTTTATTCTCAAATATCTGATATTTATAAAATAAGTAAATAACTGTGAGTTTCACATCTTTCATTTCAAAATTACCAATTTGTGTTGCGATGAATGAAATTTACCACATAATGTCTTGAGGAGGAAGTTACACTAGAACCTTTCCAATTAATACTTCATGTCATGTGATACAGCTTTGAAAGTTCAGAAAAATGAAGAAAATGACACACCTACAATGTCATGCATTATGAGAATAATGATGAAAGTTGGGTGTTAAGTAAATTTTAATAAAGAAAGTTCATTTATGGATATTTATAGAAATTTAAATGTGATAAAGATATCATTCCAACTTTTATAATATTTTCTTGGATGAGTGAGAGAAAAATTAACAAACCCACTAAAAAAAACATGTACATTCTGAATGTAAGTGATACCATTATCAGTACTGGTAACTTGTAATATAAAACAAATATTTTAAAAATAGTGATGATAAAGTTTAAATTGTTTATAATAATTAATGGAGAGTTTCATTAATTGTTTGAGAAACAAGAAGAAAATCTTATTTTTTGTTCTTCAAGTTCAGTTCCAAAGTAAAGAACATTCTGTAATACCTTGTATCACTAATAAAATTGGGAATTATTCAAGAAATTACAGTAAGACTCTTGTAAGACTGTTAATGAGTTGAGAGTTAATTTTTTGTAATGTTATTTTTTGATGCTTCTTATGATAAAGCATATGTAACATTTTTGTCAATAGAAATTTCAAGCTTGAAAACATTTTCTTACAGAGGAATGGTTAAGTATGAATCCCAATAGATTCTTTCACAATGCAAGTCAAATTTACAGTACACTTACTTTGCCCTTGTTTATACAAATTGTGTTGGTAGAGAGTTGTAGTTTAATGTGAGGAGTTATACATATACTCTTCATTTATCAGCCTATCATTATAATGCTCTTCCCCTGTAACATATGTTAAACTTGTAATACAGAAGTGTGGAAATGTGTTAGGACAAAGTCAAAAATATATTTCAGGTTGTCTCAAAAGAACAATAGAAGGTGAATCAATATTTTATTGTTGTTCTTACACTGTACAACTGAAATATAGTTAGAGTGATTGATCAAGGAAACAGTTAACATTTTGTTGTCTCTCTCTTGCTTTAATTACCATAGATGGTTTTTAAGGTATTGCTGCAAGATATTTAATAAGCGTGTCCTTTGAGATTTTACTCCAAGTGTCTCTGATAGACTCACATGAATCTTTTTTGGAAGTAACTTTTGATTTGTCAAGTTTTCAATCTATCAAATCCCGGATCTGCTCAATTAGGTTGAGACTGCAGCTCTTTGGGGGGCAGTTACATTATTTGAATGATTTCAGCAACAGCTTTCATAGCTAAGTAAATTTTTCTACACAGGTTGTATGAGTATTTGAGGTTATTATAATCTTGGCAGTAGAGTCCTTTACCAATAACATGCAAACTACCGGGTATACCCTACTCGATCAATTCTGCATTGTAATTGTGCTGGTCTATTATTCCATTTATTTTGTAGATATTTTCTATCACCTCAGCAGAAAAATATCCCCAGATCATCACATTGCTTCTACCATGTTTTATGGCAGGTGCTATGCATTGACAAAAGTTTTTTTCTACTACCTTCAGCCAGACATACCACCTACACATTGACCCAAATACTTCAAACTTGGACTCATCCATCCATAACAGCTCTTTCCAATTATTAGCAATCCATTTTTTGTATTTTTCAGTTAATTTAAGTCTCTTGTCAATATTTGAATTTCAAAGTAAAAGCTTTGAAACTGATACACAACCAGATATTACATTATCAGTGAGTCTTCTTGATTCTTTAGATCTGTATACTTTCTGTCATTTACTATATGTTCATTTATATCACTTTGACATCAGTGGCAATCTTTCCTTTGTACTGAAGGCAGAATGAACAAAGATACCTGACATCAGTATCACTGAGTTCAAGTGTTCTGCCTCAATGTTCAAATTTTCCTGTCTTGGCCTCAAGGGTGTGTTTGACAGTGTTTTGGGAACAGTTGAAGTCTGCAGAATTTGGAGAGTCCAAAGAGAATCACTTAAAGGTTTTATGCAAATTCTTTGATCTGTGCTTTTGTTACTGTATGACAACAAAACTTAAAACATACTGTTAAACCCTGTTTTTCATTCCTGAAGTCTAGGACTTATTTACTTATTCCATCTGATACTGTTGCTGTCGACTTCTCTTTTAGTTTATGATTTTAAACATTCTACAAACTTTCTGTGGATGTAGAAAGCATATTTTATCATTATGCACATTAGTATTTTGGAGATTTAAAGTTGCTAATTCAAGAATGCTGGACATTTGAGATGATCTTATTCAAATTAGGTATAATTAAGCTATAACATCATTCCTGAAGTTTGGGACTTATCCACATTATAACAAATACATCAAATAAGTAAGTAAATTTGCAACTGATTATCCTTTTTTCTTTTCAAGTGGAAAATAATATTTTACACAATTTATAACATTTTTATTTGGATGCAATTTTAAGTACACAAAAGTAATGTTTAAACACCAAAAACAAACACTGTGTGGAATACCTAATAGCCTACAAGTTACACTGCTAACTGATTTACCTTTTTGCTTTTCAAATGAAATTAATATACTCATGCCATTGCTACTTAGTAGCACGATGTGGCTCCCCATTGGTATGTCTGCAGACTTATACTTCAAGAAACCTAGTTTTGATACAGTAGTGGGCAGAGCACAGTTAGTACTAAATGTCATAAGAGTACATTATGACTGTTATATTATTATGTGTTAACTGTGTAATGCCAAAATGTTATGAAGTTATGTTATTACTAAGCACATGCTTCACATTATTTGGATATTATCAAACTATCATATCACCACGTGGTGTTTATGCTGAGAAGCTACTGGAAATATTTTTTTATTGATGTGTGAACTGTTGGTGGGGAATATCTTCCCAAATCTAGGAACATGAATATGATGCATTACTGTATTATCCATCTGATTTTGCTTTCTGTCTAGGTGTGTGCGTATAATGTTTTCTACGGTTTGTGGAGGAAACTTATTGATGTTGATGAAGTATTGTTTTATTTTGTCCAATTCATCGTTAATTTTATCTGGTGAAAATCAACCAACAAAAGTAAATATATCTCACGAATCAAAAAATCACGAAACCATATACTGCTGTATACCATATATTCCTGACATCAGCAAACAAATAACCAACATTTGGCAAAAACTAGTAACAAAATATAACATTCCAGTTAATACTAAATTTATTCAAAAACCAGGCACAAAACCGAGGTCTATACTATGTAAGAACTACACTAACAAACACCACACCAACATTATTTATAAAATACAATGTGATAACTGCCACGACTTCTATATAGGAGAAACAAGTAGAAAAATGGAAACCAGATTCAAAGAACACAAAAAGTCACCTTCACACGTTTTCGAACACTGCAAGTCAAATGGACACAACATAACCATAGAAAACACTAAAATACTAAATAAAGAAACAAACATAAACAAATGAAAAATTAAAGAAGCCTTACTTATACAACAACTTAAACCCAAAATAAACCAATATAAAGGAACGCCATTATACCTATATTAATATTATAGATTATTATATATTCAAACATCTAACCGCGCCCTCTACATTGCGACACTCAGTTATACAACCCCTTTCAAACATGTGGTCAGCTTCCGGTCAGTTACCTCTTTCTTTGTGAACCTGACGATGACCGCTCTTCTATTTAAAATATTTTCTGAACCCAAACGAGCCGTTTTTGCATATAAAAGGACCAATTAAACATATATGTTTCAGTATATATTGTATTTTATAACTTTATAATAACTGATGTAAGCAAAAGGCGAGTGTAAATATAATTTAGCATACATTTTGTACGATATATTAATTTTTTTTAAATGTCTAACATAATGTAGTAATATAGTATAAGTTTACCCGTTGATTGTATTACGTACGGTGAACTTTATCCTTAGAAAAGGAGAGCAAAAAAATTTACAAAAATTCGTGTTTACTTATTTAATAAACACAGGCTGTACTTATTAAATAAAGGCTTAACTCCTGTTAGACCGAACTCAAGTAGACATGCTTATATAGGTATGTGCAATTAGAAACTTTTGTTATTCTAAAAATCCTGTGTTTTAAAATTATTCATTTTAATATTTAATGTGACATTAACAAAAGCACCGTTTTAGTTTTAGGGTGAAACAATGTTGGGAAAGCGTTGAAATATATTTAAATAAAACCTGGATTTAAAAATATATTAACGTGTGAAAGACATTGGACCTAAAGAATAGGCCCGGCATGCCCAAGTGGTTAGGGCGTTCGAATCCCCGTCGCATCAAACATGCTCGCTCTTTCAGCCGTATGAGCATTAGAATGTGACGGTTAATCCCACTGTTCGTCGGTAAAAGAGTAGCCCGAGACTTGGTGATGATTGGCTGCTTTTCCCCAAATCTTACACTGCTAAATTAGGTATGACTAGCGCAAATAGCCCTTGTATAGGTTTGCGCGAAATTCAAAAACAAACCTAAAATATAGTAAACCTACTTTTAAACACTGAAACAAGTCTACGAAAATATTCTGTTTCAAGAGTAAAATAAATCCGAATTAAGGAGTAACAAATATTTTTATTTTATTTTTAGGTTACATGTCACATCGTGTTCTAGTCTACAATATGCCTGATTCATTTCATGACTCATGACAGTCACACGTTTTACTGACTTCACAACAGTACAAATTGAAGTGTTAAGCGTCCATTGTATGACGTCATTTTAGTGTCTACTGGCTGATAAATGACACGTAATTGAACAGTTCGTAACCCGGATGAGATAATAAAACGTCGAATGTGCTCACTTGGATGATGGAAGTAGGTGAACAATGTTTAAAAGTTGATGGAATTAATGTTAAACAGAAACACATAAGAGAAGTAAACGACTTAGAAATAAAAAATCAAAAAATATGCCTCACCATCGTAAATACAATTGGAAATAAAAAGTACTTCAATCATTGTTGACCCGCCATCTGTTGGTGATTTGAAACTAAACAATTCTCTTTTTATCATTATACTGAACAATACGCTGTTATAATAAACGCTACTTGTCTATAGATACCTGGTTCAAGTGTCACTAGAATACATTTATATCGTTTATACCATTTCCTCTCTGACACATTTATATTCCACATTTTATGTTCTCTTATTTAATTCTATTTCTATTCTTTCTGATGTTAAAGGTAACAGGGCGAAAACGAACTGCTTTATCGACTTGGCCGTTATACCTGAAAAACGGCTGAACGCCTCTTGGAATTGTCGTAGGCCTTTGTTATTTTGGAGACCTAATATTTAAGTTTCATTCATAGCAAACGAACGTGCGTTGTGATCATAATGAGAGGATCTGGATAAAATTGTGCAGCACACTTTAATGGCTGACAGTACTTTAAGTAGAAGCCACTGTTGGAAATAAACGAAAACAGTGAAGACTGAATAGATCATAGGAAAGAGATTTTCTAGATATGAAAATTTCGCCATTTCCTGAAAAAGTTTGTTATAGAGAATATTGTAAGCATATATTTTGTACTCAACTTATTTCATAAATTTCAAACTGTACGTGTACAATGGTATAGAAATGTTGCTGGTAAAACTATAAGGTATTTAAACTATGATACATTTGTAAGTAAAAAAAGTAAAACGTATTCAGGTACACAATATTTTAAATGTTACATGTCAGGTATATTTTGAAGACAACAACGTGTTTTTACTGTGCAACATGCAACTTTGTATATTAGTTACAAAAAATCAATAAGCGTAAATTGTTATCCCAGGTCTTGTGCACCAGGCCGTTAGATGTCGCTACGTATATGCCGGTCTGAAACGGGAAAGAAATGTTGCAGTACGAGTCGAGTGCCTTACCACGTCATGCCAACGTGGTTAAATAATTAAAAATAATAATAATAATAATAAGTATGTGTTTTTGTAGATGTGAATCCAGCAACAGTGTAATCAACATACCTGTACAAGTATAATGGTGGGTGTAAGTCTGAGTTAATCGCTTGAAGTTCAATTTGCGTCATAAAAATGTTGGCGAAAACCCAAATGTTTTAGTCTATTTGGGATTCGATGCTTATTGCAGTAAGTTACAATATTTTGTGTCTACGGAAATGAAACTTGTTGCCTTTGTCCACCCAACAGTGTTTACATGCAGAAAGACTTTATCTACACCGTGTTCAAGCAGTTAGGTATTTGTTTGTTAACAGGAATGTACCGAAGAGAAGTGAAAGGATTTAAAAAAACCCGAACGAAATCAGCGGTCTGCGTTCCAAGGTCTCTCAAACTCAAAGTAAAGTGTTCTTTATGGTCTTACAATTAGTGTTAGAGGATAATCGTATCGTTTGGATCTGTCAGTTATTTAAAGATTTACTTAGCAGTGCGGTTTAATTGAGTTTTGTGGAATCGTATGCTATTTATACTGAAAGAAATTGTTGAGTTATCAAAAAAACGTGTATATTTTTTTAAACATAAAATCTCTGCAAAAAATATATTTCAACACACTTTCTTTCTAACTGATTTACTTGTCATCGAATATTAATAGTAGACCTGTGTTGTTTTGTATTGCTGCATTCTACATCTAGTCCGTTAGGGATTTTGAAAAATTGTAGAAGCGTTTTGCTTTTCCTGGAGCTCATCAAGCCAGAGGAAATTCAGTACTAGTCTGAATATTTTTATACAAGCGTTTTCTTACAAAATTAAAAATGTTAAAAGCTATCTCATAATGACGGGAAGTAGCTTAGGGCTAAAATGCTCACTATGTGTATGAAAAACATACCTTTTGATCCTCACGTCTCCCAATGTACACTTTGTAGTAGGTATTAAATAAGATTTTAGATCAGTTACTAGTGCACGTGAACTAGTTACTGAATTAATTGGTTTGGGTGATGTTTATATAATGGATTGTTGGAAACAAAAAAGTGGATATATTTCGGTTGATAAATATGAGACACGACGTTCACACCGTAACAATTCTTGTTGTAAGAAAACGTTTAAATAAATATTGTTCCGACCAGTACTGGTTTTTTATGTGGTCTGATGAGTTCTTAACATTTTTAATTTAAACTCACTGATTAATTTTTTCTTTCTTTCAAATTTTTTAAAGATTCGCAAATGTAATTTCTTAACACAATGTTTCACTCTTGGCTCAGAAGTCCTCGAAATGTTGGTTTGCGAAGACGAGAACGATCCAGCTATTTTTTGTTAAATGAATAGTGTTAGATTTTGAGGTTGCGGTGAATTTTGATAAATATATTACACTGCCAAGTAAGGAACGGCTAGTGCATATGGTTCTCGTGTAGCTTTGCATGAAATTAGAAAGATACAAAACGTAAACTCATGTATTATCTGATATCGCATAAGGCCAGGCGTGACCAAGTAGTTAAAGCGCTCAACTGATAATATGAGGATCTCGGGTTTGAATATCCTTCACACCAAACATGCTCGCCATTTCAATCGTGTGGTCGTTATAATGTGTGGTAAATTCCTTTATGCATTAGTAAAATAATAGTTTAAGAGTTTGCGGTGGGTGGTTACGACTAGCTGCTTTCCCTCTAGTGTTACATTGTTGAATTAGGACGGCCAATGGATATAGCCCTCGTGTAGGTTTACCCACATTTCAAAACAAAGAAACAATTTCAGAGTATGCGTTATTAGAACTGGTTGGTTCTTCAGTACTTATGTTGCTGTTATTTCGATAAAAGTTGCTTTTTTCCGTTAAAATACATAGCTGTTTATTTAATTAATACTGTACATATATAATTCTAATTCCTTTAGACTTTACGAGTAATAAACTGTGTTTCTTTATAACAATTTAAATAATTAATCACCAATCTATTCTGGCTATTCACGTGTTTTTTGTTTTCTATATAGTGTGACCTAAATTTAAGATTTTTCTTCATGGTTTATCGTAATCCATCCACGCTGTTACCAACCAACAATAACACAATAATGGTATACATGACTATAAGTCTGATTTCGAAAATTCTGATAAAATATAATCATCCCATGTTCATCGTAACGTCATGTAAATTAAAACTTGAAATTTAGAAGCAGAATAGACATGAACATGACATTAAGATGTAGTCTATTTGGACATTCTTTCAAACGTTTTTCGTAGATTTATTATTAGATGTTCTACGTCCCCAGTGATTCAAATATAAGTAGTTTCGATACCCATGGTGAGCAGATAAGAGGTGGCCCATTGTGTAGCTTTGTGCATAATTTTAAACAACGATAAATAAACGCTATTAAATATAATTTATTCTAATTTATATTGGTAGGTGAATTACCCCATAGCAGACAAATTCGAAAAATAAGTAATTTAGTGCTTTACTTGTTTGTTCGATTATGTATGATTTATTCGGTGTTTTCTCTTTAACTTATCACAACTCTTAATTCAGCTTGTTGGAGCTTATGAATTAATTTTCCGTGGAAACGTTTTCAGACAAGATATTGTATTGGGTCAACAAAGGCGACACAGCTGGACTCTTTAAGAATGGTTTATAGATCAGGACGGAATTAAACAAGGGCTTGCAACGTTAGTCAAGCTCATAAGAGTTTAATGAAAACAAAGTTACTTTAGTTCTGTTACAAATAAGGTAAAAAGGCTGAAGTTTCGCTGTTAAAACGATCCTTTAAGTTTGGTGAGATTACCAACAGCATGACGTCCATTGAGCAGGGATCAACAAACATGGGTCCTTATGCTAGGTTTCGATACATACAGAAGTTAGCTGTAAATGCTTACTGGAGTTTCATTTTGTTTCTCGTGTGAGTCGATGAAAACGTACTTTGTTTCTCAATTCAGTACGTGAAAATGTATTCTGTGACAGCAAATGCACTTCTAATGTGAATAATGCACTACGCTGTATTATTAGACTAGAAAGAATTGTGTTTCTTACAATTTCAAGCAAAACGCTACACGCTAGTGGACTATTACAAGGATTGAATTTCGAATGTCAGACCTACAGCAAAGATTCTGATTCAAGGGACTTTTATAATGTACTAACAAATACGATCTGAAGTACAACATTTTAGACACGTTAATATAACTGTTTGAAATCGAACAAGAGAAATTATTATATGTTGACAGAGATAAAAATAAAAGGTTCACAAAGTATATTTATTTTAAAATCTATCCTCAGAGTTTTTATCAGAATATAAAGTTAAGCCCATCACCTTCTTTTGAAGTGCCAGATTCTAGAACACAAAGTTCTACCTTTATGAGTTTGTTTTTTGTTAAGCGCAAAGTTCAAAAATGAAATGTATTTTGTTTACATCGAAAACTGAATTTAAGCGTTATAAAACCCTCAGGTTTGCTACTTAGCCACAGGAGTGAGCCGATATCAATATTGACCACTGTGGGTATCGAAAGCAGATTTTTAGTATTATAAAACCTCAAACTTACCACTAAATCACCTGTGGAAAATTTCATACTTATAAAGAGTTGAAAAGGTTATTGTTAAACCAGGAAAATTAATAAAAAATACAAACTTTTTAACAGAAGCCGAACTATGTTACTGTTTACAGACTTGTGTAAGTATAAAAATGACATAAAAATAGAAATTACTTGGAGTACTGAACTGTTGTAAGAAGAGTAAACATATTAGTAATGACAACTTAAAATGTAAAGTTATGATGAGAGAAGGCACGACATGGCTAGGTGGAAGGGACGCTCGACTCGCAATCCGAAAGTCACGAGTTCGAATCCCCGTTACACCAAATATGCTCGCCCCTTTAGCCATGAAAGAGTTATAATTGTGATGGTCAATCCAACTATTCGTTGGTAAAAGAGTAACCTAAGATTTGGTGGTGGGTGGTGATGACTAGCTGCCTTCCCTCTGTTCTTACACTGCTAAATTAAGCACGGCTAGCGCAGATAGCCCTCGAATATCTTTGAGCGAATTTCAAAAACAAACCAAACAATCAGCAGTAAGGTTAAAGATTTAGGACACTAAGATTCGAAGTTCGATTCCTGCGGTGGGAACGCCTATAATGCAGCTTTCCTTTTAAACACACCGAAAACGAATCTTTGTATTTACTGGCTTTCTAAAGATTTTTTGACAATGATTTAATGTAATATTTATTTATTTTTAATAATAATAATAATACAGTAATATTAGAAACTAGTTGATTGTTTATCCTGTTTTGAAGAGAAGTTGTTACCTTGTTTTATTCTCTTTCGAAACTAATGACCTCTGATAACGAGGATCTGTTTAGCAATGCTTAATTCCGTCTCTCTTTCTTCTTCCTGATGGAAGCCCGGCATGGCCAGATTGTTAGGGCGCTTGATTCGTAGTCTGAGGGTCGCGGGTTCGAATCACCGTCACAACAAACATGCTCGTCTTTTCAGTTGTGGGGGCGTTATAATTTGATGGTGAATTCCACAATTCATTGACTAGCTGCCTTCACCCTACTCTAACACGGCTAAATTACGGATATCTATTGCAGATATCCCTCGTTTAACTTTGCGCAACATTAAAACAAAACAAACAAACCTTCCTGGTCGCATATTGATAAACTTGAGGTCTTAGAACGCTAAAGTACGGGGTTTGATTCCTGCAGTGAGCTCAGGATGAGTAGTCCATTGTGAAACTTCACGCTAAACAACAAATGTCGAATAATCACGATGACGAGAATCCCAAATGAAGTAAAAATGTATTTCAGTTAAAGTTCTAATACCCACAGCAGCCGCCTGTAGATCACACTTCGTCTAATAGATAGCGTGCCAAGACAGTGAATTCAAGGGTTCATGGTTCGGGACTCGTTATTTCAGAAACTTCCCTCTCCGCCAACAGTGGGCAGTAGGTGTTGTTGACCTAAACTTGTGCAGCTCTGAGAGAAATCCTGACACTTCGTCTTCTGTTTTGTGATACAACTTCAGCTCATTTACACAAAATATAACTAAGAATTACATCAGAAGTGAGAGAATGCCGACAAGAATAATCATTTCTGGTTGATTACATAACTTATGGAAATACGTTGAATTTCCTTTCGATTTGTATTTACTGATAGGTGTTAAATGATATACATTTTAATGTGTCTCTTTATCCCCTTTCTGTTTTTTAATGTTTTTCGTAACTAATTCAGAACATGATAGAAACTGTTAAGCAAAATTATCATCGTTTATTTAAGTTAAGCACAAAGCTACACAACCAGCATTCTGTTATCTGCCCATCGCGGAGATCGAAACCCGATATTTAACATTACAAGCCTTGCCAATGAGCCTTAGGTGGTGTATCGAGGCCTAAAAGTTCATATAACTTTGTGATGTAATTTCGGATGTAACATAACTTTTAACAGTACATATTAACCTGTAATCATACCCTAAGGCTCTGATCGATACACACCGACATCAAGTGAAGCTACGAAGACATTTGGTTTCTTATCCGTTTAGGAAATGTATTATTATTAGTCTTGGTGCTAGCTTTCTTACAAATATCTACTGTTCCTTTAAAAAGCTAAAGTGCAGAGTGAAACAGTTGCAAGCCAATAGTAAGTTAATATTAGATGACAGTGTGGTGTAGATATTCAATGCTTTGTACACTTACAATCGTTGTCTTTGTGGAACCAATACCTATTTTACGTAAGGAGTAAAAAAAGCAGCACACGTAATATTAAATTATATTACACACACTCGTAGAACAATTACTTTAAAAGACACGAAGGTTTTTTCAAAGAGATGTTTTAGAGGTACATGTTGTCTATTTTTACTGTCAAACTCTTATACGTTTTTAGTAGTGGTTGTGTCTAACCTAAGTATACACACTGCTGGCCAAAACCTTATGGCCAATGAACACAAAGAAAAAATATGTATTTCGCGTTGTCAGACTCGACCGCTTATTTCAGTAAAGCTTCGAAAGATGAAAATAAGAAAAGGGAAAATAAAAATAAAATTAGCTTAAAACAAAATAAAAAACTTCAAATGTATGTTAACAATAATAGTTACGTGTATGATTCTTTAAGGCCAACAATAATCTTGATTAAACATATTTAAAATGTTAATTAAATAAATACAATATTTCTTCATGACGAGAAACCCACTTGAAATAAAAATGTATCTCAGAACGGCTGGTATGGGTATTAACACCGTTACTGTATTTTCAAAAAAACAGTATCCAGTATGTCCAGGTAAGTTAAGGCGTTCGACTCCTAATCTTAGGGTTACGGGTTCGAATCCCCGTTGCACCACACATGCTCGCCCTTTCAGCTGTGGGGGCGTTATTATTTGACGGTCAATCCCAGTATTCATTAGTATAAGAGTAGCCCAAGAGTTGGCGATGGATGGTGATGACTAGCTACCTTCCCTCTTGTCTTATACTGCTAATTTAGGGACAGCTAGTGCAAATCGCCCTTCGTATAGCTTCTCTTAAAATTGAAAACAAACAAATGACAAGAGGAGAAAGTAAATATTAGAGTAATAACCACAAAACTTGTATCACACCAATATTAAAACAAAAACAAACAACTGTGTGAAAAAACAATGCTCCAGTGAACCAGAATTAGTGACAAGTTTACAAACCTATAACTTTTAAATCTGGATATAGAGTCCTTGTGGTTGATGTGCAACTGTTTATTTCAGGAAAACTCTGTACAATAACGTAAAGTTATGTTAAGGTCTGTTTTCCAAGGAATGAGCTAACATTTGATGATAAAAACATGCAGCAGAAAGATTGTGTATTGTATTACTACAAATTGATGTATTAGAAACATTAGTTACTGGTATATTAACAGCTGCTTAGAACTAATGTGAACATATGGGCTTGTAGCTGACATTTTATTATAAGAAACAACTATATGGTGTGTGATATTTTCGCCTTCTCTTATCACTAGAATGTTTCATTGGCATTTATCTAAGATAAATTGATTCATCACTTGTGGAATAAAGAATGGTTTGATAAAATATCTATATCTAAAACAAACAGGATTTATTTATACAAACCAACTGTGGTTTAGTGTAGCAACTATGTAACATTAGTTATAAATACCATATAACTGATTCTTTGACTCTGAATTTGTACAATAACAGCATGGTTTAACACAGTAATTAATAAAACATTTTTAGTCTCTCATGACGAGAAACCCACTTGAAGTAAAAATTTATCTCAGGATAAAGCAGAGAACAAGGTTTTGTAATTTATTAGTATGTGTTAATACCCACGCCAGCTGCCCTGATATGCATTTTTACGCCAAGTGAGTTTCTCGTCATCACGTATTTGATGCATCATTTGTTAGGTGTTAAAATATGCTACAATAATTAGCTGATACATAGTTTAATTTTCTGAGTTAGAGCACAATGAACTTCTAGTCAGTTTCTTTGATAGCACGGACTTGACTGACTATTCATTTCTGGTCTGTATACTAAGAGTTTTAATTACCAACAGAATGATTTTAAGCTAGTAACCGACCAATGCAGATCATCCAACTATCAACACCGACATTTATTTCCATTTATTGGCACTGATAAAGTTTCATCTTATCTGAAGAGCTCGCAGAATTAGACTAAATTTGTTGGACAGAAAAAAGTCAGTTAAGAATCACTTCGTTAAAGGTTACAAATGAGTACAAGTAAGAACTAGGGTCTTTCAGTACGTTTCACCTGCAGGAAACCATTGTTGATGTATCAACGCCTCTGTTAATGTGTGGTTGGAGGCAATATATGTATACAGTGTTAGCTATTGGTTTGTGGACAGACAGAGCTTTGACTGTTGAACGATAAGTTTTATTTATTTTTAAACATTCGTGAATGGATATTTAACTCCAAACTCCTGATTTGGTTTGAAATATGCGCAAGCCCCTACGCGGCTGTCCTGTACGAATTAAACAGTGAGAGACTAGAGGGGCGGTAACCTAGTCAACACCACCCACCGGCTTCTCTTTTACCGACGAACAGTGGGATTGACCGAAAGTTTATAACATCCTGGCGCCTGAAAGAGTGAGCATATGTGGTAGGACATTACAACCCGCAGTTTGTGATTAGATGCCCTAACCACCAGTACTCCAAGGCACAGATTGAATTTGTTCGAGGCAAAAGGTGTCGAACCAGGAATCGTAGGGTTCATGGTTCAGACACGTAACCACGTGGTGAGGTACGACCCCATTGTTTATATGTTGGTAGTTCCCTACAATCGTCTGGTTGTGACGAAACTTTAAAACTTGATTCATTCTATTACAGATGTTGAAAGAAATGGTTAAATTGGACCTCTCGAAAGAAGTAATAAAGTTGTAAAGTTTCGGCAACCTAAAGAATGTTATACGTAACAGGTATTAAATGATCAGTCAAGTTCCAGTGGTGGTACCAAACTAATATGAAATATCTCTACTTTATTACATATTCCTCACTAAAACTTATTAATGCGACTGTACCAAAAGCTTTTTTCCTGTAAATTAAAATAATAGAACAAACGTTAAAATCGATACACAATTAAAAACATTTTTTAAATTAAAGCCTCAACGTCATTACCAGGAGTGGGTTACACGAGACGATGGTATCATATATTTAAAGGTGTAACGTCGAAACACAGTCAACTTTTTAGAAGCGATAAACTGACCGTAATTAAAATGTTTGTGTCCATTTTATTGGTGTGTTACTTGTGATTCTAACACTTCACACAGTTCATACTTGTTTGTTGATATTGTACCTTGGGAGCATGAGAGGTATAGAAGTATTAGTCAAATCAAACTGTTTTAATAAAATGGTCCAAGAGTTGGCGGGGGGTGCTGTTCAATAGCTGCCTTCCCTCTAGTCTCTGAATTTAAATTTCAGGACATCTAGCCCTCGTGTAGTTTTACATAAATGTTCGAAACAAACTTTCTTGACATCGACAAAATTACTCAATTTCCGCTTTGCTAAATGTTTTCTACGTAATTATATACCAATCATCAGAGAATATTTATGATTAATAGCGTCAAGTGAAGTTTGTTTTTCTGTGGAACGAAATATCAACTGTAAGTAAAATGTTTGAAAACACTGGTGTGATTATGGCAGTTTATTTTGAGCATAAGCCGTTACATTTAATTGATTTAAAACAGGTTTTCATGTCGTTTAAATTTGTGTCCATTTTAGTGCGAAGGGATGGTACATTTATATCTATAGAGTAGGTTAGTCCTACGGTAGAGCTGGATTTCGGATCTGTACAATAAACAAACATTTCCCGCACTGCAAGATGTAGGCGCATTATAAGTGTGACAGTTCATTCCTTATGGTGGACGACAAGCGCAGCTGATCGACTGTCTTTCCTCTTATCGGTAATTAAGCATTAGGGACAACGACAAATACACTTATCAGACTTAATAAAAAACATACGATGTCACCAAATTAAAAGACTACATTATAGTGAACCTAAGAAGGTCGAAACGTTGTTCTCAGCCTTATTAGTAAAGTTGTATGAAATAAATATTGTTGAATATTTTAATATCTAATAAACAGCCTGTGTTGGTCGGGTCCTACCGCTAGTACAGCGGTAAGTTTACGGATTTATAACGCTAAAATCAGCGGTTCGATTCCCGTCGTCAGCAGATAGGCCGATGCGACTCTCAAAAAGAAAAATACACAAACATAAACATACGCTTGATCGGAATTATCAGTTTCAAGAACTTCAGGCCTTGTTAACATTAAAACTCGAGAATCGATTCTCGCAGCGAATACAACACAGATTTCTTGTTCTGTGACTTTGTGCTAAAACGTACAAACAAGTCGTTCGATTTTTAAAACAAAGCTAAACAACGGGCATCACACAGTTTATCTCATGTGGGGAATGGAAACCCGATCCCACTGTTGAAAATCCAAAAACTGATTCATTGACAAGAGGGACAGGGGAACAAATAAAATACTCTATAATCGAAACATTTTTTATTATCTTTCTCTTTTAAATTAACAGTTTTTCTTCTATATAGAGCAGTCAGTATTTATGCTAGTAAATCATAGCTTTCTTCATTTTCCACGTGAACTATTTGTTTGTGAAATATCCTTTCGTCGACGAGGACTATTTTCTTTTTCTTATCAAAAAAGGTATACCTTTAAGAAATATTAGACAAAGACTTCATAAAAATTCTAGATGCTGCTGCCCTCTAGTGGGTAAAATCTAAGGTTACAATTTACAACGGTATAATCTGAGGTTCAATTTCCCTCGATGTAAAAGCCCAAATGGCCTATTGTGTAGCTTTGGGCTGAAAATAAACACACACACAAATAGTGGTCGTAGTTACTGCGAGCATTACAAGCCGATTATTATCAGAATTATTTTCTTTTTCATATACATTTTCAAAACCTTAACATAAAACTCACTAATATCCAGGTTCATTGTACTTGTATCATTTGTGGGGCCCAATTCTCTGTGACTTTACCGTTCACTACGGAGTAAAATATGACCCAGATTTCGAACATTTAAAACTGATGTTTTTTTTCGTGCTCACTCGTGCGAGGCACCTTCTAGTGATGAGAAATCACTTTTACATCGAAGAAGTATTTGAAGTTGGTTGTTTTTTTCACATTTTAATACAAGTGTTTGTTCAAAGTTTAGCTTAAAGAACATGTCAAATCAAGTCTAATGTTGAAAGATATTTATTTACAGTACCAGTAATTTATAGTGTAGTGGAGACGCAATGCAGTCAGATGACTTGCACAGTTCAGACAGTATAATAGTAAAAAATACGAAGTGACACAATGTGTTACAAACCTGTACTTGTAAATACTCAACTCAAGGAACTAACATAGTACGTTTAAAAAGTTACAGTTGCAGTAATCAACTCCCAGATGCAACACGGTGTGTGTGCTTCAATTCTGCAACTGTTTTATCATCCGATAAAATATGTTTAAACTTTCAAACTGCTGCCATACTGACACGGATCATGAACTAAAAATACTCAGCAACTATTTGTAGTTTTACAGCCGGGTAATGGAAAGTGTCTACGTTTCTTTTTCCTCTACCCACAGCTTCTAAGTCACTTTCATTTCTTGACAGAGGGTCTGGTGACATTCTTCACGAAGAACTTAACATGCACGTGTCAGTAAATGAAAAGTATTTGACCTAATTCTTGTTAATGTATATGTACACTTGTTCGTCCCGTAAGACTCGCTGATTGTTATTAGATTTTCCAGGCTTCAGATACTCATATGTCATTTTAATATTACGCCACTGTAAACCTTCTCTTTCCCCATATCATAATAGTTTACTTTACAACACTTTCTGTTAGCTTTTGGAGTCTGGGCTAGTATATCTCTGAATTTTGGAGCGAGCGAATCTAGTTCGATACCGTAAACTATATCCCACACTATAATATATTGGTGCATTACAAGAGTGACAGTCCATCACTTAGTGAGCTTTGCATCGCCTGGTGGTTAGTGCCCTAGACTCGCAATCTGCTGGTCACATGATCGAAACCCGTTCTCGAACGTGGTCATCCTTTCAGCCTTCGGAGCGTTATATGTGACGATCAATCTCGCTTTTTGTTGGTAAAGAGCAGCCCAAGAGTAGACGGTAGGTGGTGTTATGTTGTCTGTCAGAACCAAAAGGAAACAGCTGTTTCAATGCTGACTTAACAAGTAATCCTCTCAACAATTCTTTACTGTTTTAAGAGGTAATTTACTTTGTCACATATCTGTAAACCTAACCACACATTATTATCTGCATATGGTGCGAAACAAACCGAGGGAAGTGTTCAGCCAGAAAACTAAGTTCGAGCAGAATCTGTCTTCACCCAACTGATTAATTTGTCGGTTACGGCCGCCCAGTGGCTCAGCGGTATGTCTGCGGACTTACATGCTAAAATCCGGGTTTCGATACCTGTGGTGGGCAGAGCACAAATAGCCCATTGTGTAGCTTTGTGCTTAATTCTAAACAACAACAACAACAAAAATTGTCGGTTACGAAGACTAAAGGTTGTACGTCACAACCAGTTTATCAATGTTCAGAATCAGAAAACATCCAGGTGTGTCTTTCACGTTCATACAGCATGAAGTATATGTGTATATGTCTGGTTCTGTCCTTGGCTCATAATTCAATTAGTTTTTAGCTTAACGCAAACATACGGTGGCCAAGCCTTAACTCGTTCATTAGTTTTTGTAATTTAAAGGTTTTATTCTTACGAGGTCGCTGTAACCAATTAACTTCTTTCAGTTTTGGTCGGCATGGCCAGGTGAGTTAAGACGTTCGATTCGTAATCCGAAGGTCGCGGGTTCGAATCCCGGTCGCAACGCTCTCTGAGATACACCGAAGTAGTACTTTTATTTAAGTAAAGAAATGAAATCTAAATTGCTTGGCTTCTTAGAAAATAACTTGCCTGAAAGTGTTCACGAATTAAACTTATATAGATAAATTTGAAAACAGAACCAAATGGATACACCGTTCTTAATAACATCTCAACTCTAATAGCGTGGTTCTCTTTGTTGTAGGCCTGGCATGGCCAAACGCGTTAAGGCGTGCGACTTGTAATCTGAGGGTCGCGGTTTCGCATCCCCGTTGCGCCAAATATGTTCGCCTTTTCAGCCGTGGGGGGGGGGTAAAATGTTACAGTCAGTATTTGTTGGTTAAAGAGTAGCCCAAGAGTTGGCGGTGGGTGGTGATGACTAGCTGCCTTCCCTCTAGTCTTACACTGCTAAGTTGGGGACGGCTATCACAGATAGCCCTCAAGAAGCTTCGTGCGAAATCCAAAAACGAACAAAACACTCAACAATGTTTAACCTCTAAACAGTAGAATTATTCTTAATATACTCCAACAAATAATATCAACAAAAGAGTGTCTTTCACAGCTCAACCTGTGTTATAGTAGAAACAATCATATTGTAGTGTCTTTCAGAACAATTACTGGTGATTTTGGCCTGGCATGGCCGAGAGCGTTAAGGCGTGCATTCGTAATCCGAGGGTCGCGGGTTCGCGCCCGCGTTGCGCTAAACATGCTCGCCCTCCCAGCCGTGGGGGTGTATAATGTGACGGTCAATCCCACTATTCGTTGGTAAAGAGTAGCCCAAGAGTTGGCGGTGGGTGGTGATGACTAGCTGCCTTCCCTCTAGTCTTACACTGCTAAATTAGGGACGGCTAGCACCGATAGCCCTCGAGTAGCTTTGTGCGAAATTCCAAAACACACAAACTGGTGATTTTAACAGGGTCGTTTCGGATGAGAAACTTTTTACAACAAACGTGAGCAAACAAGTTGAAGTGAGTATCATTGTAAATATACGTTTTACTCAAGCACGTGAATATTGTATGCACACTCTCAAATTTGTGTTATACAAATATTTCTGCAATAATTTATAATCAATACCGTACAACTCTGTTTTTACATAAAGAAATCAGGAACGTTTTACCGAAGATTAAAAGAGAAGAGAAAATGTAATATTTCGTTTTTAAAATCAACATTTTTTTATTAATGTGTAGCTACGCCTTCTCCGACCTTTTTTTTAACTTTTTATTGCCCTCTAACTGGACCTGTTGCCGGAGTGTAGTTGTGTCATAATTATTTTGTACGAGTCAAAAATGTTGGTTGTATTTCTGTTTGTATTTTTATTATATGTGTGTATTGCATGCTACTCCCACGTGGCTAATGTGGCATCCTAAACTTAGTGTTAAGTCTTTTACAGAGAGCTTTCGTTCTAACATATGAGTATTGAATATAATGATCGTGCGGCCCGCGCTTCTCATTCCCCAAGTAATCTGACCCTCTGTGAAAAAAGTTTGGAGACCCCTGAGCTAGAAACAAACATAAATACAACCAACATTTTTATTTACCAAAAGGTTATCAAAGAAGGTGACATTAGCAAAAACAATTGTCATATCGCACATAGTGAGTACATATCTGAGTTTCACTAAGCCGTAAAAAAAGTTAGTGAGATTTATGAAATTGGCGTTTGGCTTTCAAAATATCTTCAATATTCGGTTTTAATTGCTGCATCCAATCATTAGAATTGCTTTCAAATGTTCATCAGTCAACCTTGATCGATGTACCAACTTCACATACTTCATTTTTTAAAATACTTGTTCACAGACATAAGTTGTTCCAAACACTGATGTCATACCAAATTCGAACTGCTTCAGCTGTGGAAAATCATCTTCAGGTTTGCAGCTGTAAAATTCAATAAGTTGTTTCTCTCTGTGCTTTGCTTTCAACAAGTCATTTCCTTGCAAATCGATGACCTCCAGCTGAAGTTCCACTGGCATGTCATCAATGACACAATCAAAAGGATTTTGAAAAAGGTGAATGTCACTTTCGATTCTGTCGAGATTTGAAAATCTCTCTAAAAATGCTTATTTAAATCACCAATAATCTTTTTCTGAAACTCCAGGTTGACATCTTCTGTGATTCCAGCATGAAACTCATTGAAACACTGAAAATGAGAGAGGTTTCCTTCTTCCAAATGTGCTTCAAACAATGACAGCTTTCTCCGAAATCCTTCAATGATTCTATAGAGATCACAGTCAAGGTTATTATTCCCCTGAAGTTTCAAGTTCAATTCATTCATGTGATGTCACCAAAAATGACAACTTTGACAACCAGGTTGGATCCGACAGAAGTGGATCAGCTCTATATTTCTATATAATAAATATATATATTCTCTTCTCAGCTTATAAAAACGAGACAAGACTTTACCGCAGCTGAGCCACCTCACCGCCGTGTGATAAGGAAGGTCACAGAAATTCGAATCAATTTCTTGATTAAGTGCATGGCCCCGAATGAAATTCACTGCAGAAATGACTTCTTTCAGTTCGCAAGAAATATCTAAGTTTTTTCTACAGAGTGCTTGCTGGTGTATGAACAGAGCGCTTAGGAGTTGAAGATCTTCCAACTGTTTCCTGATCAGACCCTTCTTCACTCCAACCATGTTTCTTCCTCCATCAACTGTTACACCTCTAAGCTGATTCCACTGAAGGTTATAGTCTTGCAAAGTTTTATGTACTTCATGAAAATGTCTTCTCCAGTTGTTCTTCCGTGCATACTGCAAACTGATGCCAACTCTTCCGTGATCAGAAAGTCCAAATTAACTCCACGAATGAACACGAGAAGTTGTGACTCGAGAGATCAGTAGACTCATCCAGCGCCAGAGAATACCATAGGGAGTTTCTAGCTTTCTGGCGTATCTGTAATGCGATGTTTTCTCCAAGTTCTTCTGCTCTCCGTACAACTAAAGTTGCTGAAAGGCTGATACTTTCAAAGAAATTG
>MU034011.1:166604-192107 GCA_011833715.1 Carcinoscorpius rotundicauda | reverse complement strand
CGTACATTACATTGGATCTGTGTAGCTCATACATTACAGAGTGTTGTACATACCAATCTAGCTACATAGATACTGTTTTCATGCTTCTGGCATGTACTACAGTCATTCTCAGTCATTATATTGGAACATAAGTTCTTTTATTCTGTGATCTTAACACAAGTTAATTTTCCTACAACATTTATATCCAATGTGCTATTATCTCTTTATCATCTCACATATTTCTCCTTTATCTGAATCATTCTTTACTCCTCAAAACAACAGTAGCTAGTGAGGATAACTCATTAATCTAGCTTCCTTCCATCAGTAACCTTTATCATATGTCTGATCCACACAGACATGTGTGTGATGTTCAGTGTTTCATTGCTTATACAACTGTCATCTGTAGTGCTTGTTCCCCTCTATTTATACCTTGGAAACTACTCTGTGTTTGTGATATTTCTCTTTTGAGCATCAACAATGGGGACAGGGCTTTTGATTCAGTTGGTTTGTTCATCTCTTTTGTTGTCATCCTGTACTTTTTTGTTTCATATTTATTCTCATCATGTTTGATGTCTTACCTTTTCTCTCTTATTTCATTTTTATCGTCCTCTGGAAGAACTTCTTCAACTACACAACTTGACTACTTCTAACACATTCGTCTCTTGCTGTTTGTGTAGTATCACCATTTCATCTTCATTGGGCTGTCTTCTTTGATGTGTAGTCCCTCTTCAAATTTCCATGTGACTTTTGTTTGGTAAGTTATTTTTTATTATTATTAAATTTTCAGGGGCCTTATTCACCTTTTGATGGTGATTACTTGTTATTATTTGTGTTATTGCATCTTCTGAACTTGAAATGTAGACATTTTGCTCCTCACTCTGTCACTGTATGGATGTTAATTCCCAGTAACATGCTTTTTGAATATCATTGGCTTGCTCGGTGTGGTTTGTTGTGCATTATTCACTGTACTTCTGGAAGCAGTTCCATTGTTTTTTTCACATACCACTTGGACACTGTTTTCCATCCACATGTTCCACAATTTTCTTCAATGGACAAAGAGTTCAATTGTAGCACAGGCTCTCACATCAGTTCTTTGCATCTTATTTTCTTGTTTTTTTTCCCTCTATGGTTTCAAGGGATCCTTCCTTTATTTCGTGGATTTGGTTCTTTTGCCTATGGAATATGAATTCTAAGTATTTATGTGAACATATGTATAATATTATAATTTATCAATACTAAAATTGTATTTTTGATTGTTATTTAACTCCTTTCACACATCTCACTTTGTTGTTTAAAGCTGAATCTTCCAATTTGTGGCAAAACTCGTTGTGATATTCTGGCAAAATTCAGTAGAGGAAATAACCCTGAAAATGTGGCAGTTTCACTGGTTCAGGGTTGTCCTGACAATTTGCATGAGACACACATTAGAAAAAATCATTTCTAATGGAGGAGAGACAGAAGGCTTGTGACACGTGTAAGAATGTTGTTTTGCATATAGAGGGCAGTAATGCATGTGAATAGCTATTTATATAAGAAAAGGTAAGTAGTGCATGGAAATGCATTTTCAGTGGAGAAAGTAATGACATTTATGACATTATTACACTATATGTGATCTAGATGTGAAATGTATGTGCTGCTTAACGTATTCCTGATGTACTGAAAATGTAATTTAAATCATAAAATATAGAAATGTTCAATACAAAGAACACCTTGCCATTTTCTGACCTACCAAGGAATTAAAAAAATGCAAATAACAAGTAGACAGTTTGATTCATCTCACATAAATACAGCTGTTACATTTTACATCAAGAAAAGTTTGTGTTCAAAAATAACTAGGTCCCAGCAAAAATAGTTACATAGTTCATAAAGTTAAAATTTGAAACTGAATAACTTCACATTTTGATTAAAAGAGAGCATTTAGTAACTTCTGTAAAATAAAATAACAGTGTATGAAGACATTATTACTTTGTAAAATTGTAAAGCATATTTGGCCATACACAAATTTACAAGATTTATAGAGCAAAATAATCAATAGTGTCATTGATATTCCCATACATTCACTTCAATGGATTAATTGACTCATGAATGATTGGCTGAAAAGATTCTGAGATAGTTATGTTGCAAGTACATCTCGATTGTAACACCAGAATCACTCCCAAAAAGTTATTAATGTTATTTTAAAAAGTGGTGCTCACATGTGTCAGTTTCACTTATTGTTTATTTTGTATTTAAACTTTATTGTAGTCTTCACATAATGAGAGACATTTAGTTATGTATGATATTGTGTCCCCTGTATAATAAGATATGCATACAGTTTTATTATTGTACAAATATTTTAAACAGGTGATTTTCCATTGTTCATTTGTTTTTTGAAGCATAATAATTTTATCACTAGAATCTGGTAATGTCTTTACATTCGAGTACATTAGAGATTCTGATGATATTTCTTTAATTGGTTTAGTGGTTCAGCAGGTGTATATAAAGCAACAGACAGAGGAACTTAGTTGTAAATTGCTGTTACAAAGATTTAGCTAACCTAGTAATCTGATAAAGAAGGCTTAATTACTGAACTTTTAACATTGTGTAATGTGAAACACCCAAACATTGTGAACTATGTGGATGTAAGAGATGAACTCTGGGCAAGTATTCTTAGTGTTACATAGACTGCTGGCAAAAATCTTAAGACCAATGAACATAAAGAAAAAATATGCATTTTGCAATGTTAGACTCAAACACTTATTTGAGAAGAGCTTCAAAAGATAAAAATAAAAATAAACTTTTTTTGGTGTTTAATAGGGAAAATGAACAGTATGAAATTAGTCTAAATACAAGCTGGTCAAAAGATTAAGCCCATACTGAAATGAAGTGTTAATCAGCAAACACGTAACGAAATTTAGTCATTTGTGTTCAAGCATTAGTGTTGTCAGCATCTCCCACTGACATCTCCTGTGTTACATAGAATAAAAACATGGCAAAGGCAAAACGTTCACAGAGTTTGAACTTGGCAGAATTGTCAAGTTGCAAAAGCAAGGCCTCTTTTAACGTGCCATTACTGGTGAGATTGATTGTTGTAAAACTGCTGTTGCAAATTTCTCAAAATACCCTGAGTGATACAGAATGAGAATTTCAAGTAATCAGCCTCAGAAAATTTCGCCAGCGTTGAGCAGGAGGATTCAACAGGTTGTCCAGCAAGACAACAGCTGATCGTCAAACCAGATTAAGGTCCTTATAGATGCAGAATGTAGCTCAAGAACAATAAGACAGCATCTATGAGAGAAAGGCTTCAAAAACCATAAACACTACAAAGGCCACACCTCCCTCCACACCACAAAACATCTCAGTTAAATTTTGCTGAGAAGCACCAAACATGGGATATAGAAAAGTGGACAAAGATTTTGTTCTCAGATGAGAAAAAATTTAACCTGGATGGTACAGATGGCTTCCAACATTGCTGGCACGATAAGGATGTCCCACATGAGACATTTTCTACACGACACAGTGGAGGAGGTTTCATCATGATCTGGGGTGCTTTTTCCTCCCATGGAACAATGGAGCTTCAGGTTATACAGGGGCATCAAATAGAAGCTGGCAACATTGGCATGGTGAAGAGAGCATCCTTATTGACTGAAGGCCCTTTCTTGTGTGGAAATGGCTGGATCTTTCAGCAGGACAATGCTGCAATCAACATTGCCTTCAGTACAAGGGACTTTTTCATGGTGAATAACATGATTCTTTTGGACTATCCAGCATGTTTGCCCAAACTGAACCCCATTGAAAATGTTTGGGGTGGATAGTAAGGAAAGTCTGCAAAAATGGACGTCAACACCAAACAGTACATGATTTTTGTGAAGCCATCTTCACCACTTGGAATAACATTCCAGTCAGCATTCTGCAAATGCTTATACCAACCATGCCAAAGTGAATGTTTGCAGTTGCACTAAGATCTCTTGTTGGGCATTTTTACCCATTTTAGGACTTCTTTTTGGTATGGTCTTAAACTTTTGTCCAGCTAATATTCAGTCTAATTTCATAGTTTTCACATTTTCTCTGTTAAATGATAAAAAAGGTTTTTATTTTCATTTTCCCTTTTCTTACTTTCATCTTTAGAAGCTCTACTCAAATAAGTGGTTGAATCTAACAACGCAAGTAGCATATGTTCTTTATGTTCACTGACCTTAAGATTTTGGCCAGCAGTGAATTAATTAATTCTCCTGTAATTTTAATTTAACATTCTGTACAGTGTAAGTTAAGTTAATACCTATTAAACTTAGTAGATCAATTTTGAGTAACACTATTGGTTTAAGAATAATTTTACATGTCACTCTCACTTGTTTGCTTTTTTAAAATTTTGGTTATACATGACACACAAATTTCACGTGAGAGACTGTGGATTGTATCCATAATTGCTATTGATACACTGATTTTCATTTCATTTTATGTGTAACCATAAGTTTTCAAGCCATAATCAAAACATTTTCAAATTGAGCTGAGTACACTGCATATTTGAAAAAAAAAAAAAGGTCCTTGGGTAGAAGCTACAATGTGGGATTAAAAAGTGTATCCTTGGTTTTGTAGGTAACTGATTAAGTTGGACCCACATTGCAATGGGGAGACACTGATTTTTAACCTTAACTTCAAATTTGCTGGTCTTACATGAGAAATTTAGAAATCAGGAGAGTGAGATGTGGGTGCTCAAGCCCACAACATCCCACATCAATATCACTACATATATATATGACTATGACTTTAAAATAACTTAAATACTGTGCTTCAAATTACAAAACCAATGCAATTTTTTATCAATGTTTAGGATCACATCACAGTTTTAGTCTTATATTAAAAATTTTACTTCTTAACATTTAAAAATCTTGAGGTAGAAAAATGAACATGAGGAATTGAAGAAAAACAAAGACGTAAAAACTATTCTTTATGAATTTACTCTTTCTTAACACTTTTGAAATAGAATTTTTTTCAATAAAAAACACTTCTTTCTAGATAAGTGTTTCTCAATCTTCTGTCATTCATGTACCACCTTTCTGATTTTTTATATATCTGAGTGCCACCTTTAATATTATTTAAGTTCCACTTCATATTTTTCTTTAAAGCAATTCACTTTTTGATTTAAATAAATTTGTTTGAAAATAAAATTTCATAGTACAAGAATAAAAGGAAAATCAGTATCACTTACTGTGATACAGTGAAATATGTTTAAGGCTGAATTGCACGGGACCAAGTAGAACTTCCGGCTTGAGCAGGATTTCCAGCTTATACAGTGAGCATGTATTTCTTTAATTATATATAATTTTTGAGCAGTACATTATACTTGCTTGACTCAAGAGAAGTGAGATGATTGTGGATAAACTTGTACTGTTTTTGCTGTATTTATTAGAATAAGAACAAAAATAGACATTCAAAATATACATAAATACACAAAATCTCAACTTTATTTGAAGAAAGTATCCAATTTCAAGTGTTTTTTTTTTAATGGGCTTTCTCATGCAGCTCAAAGAGAACGTCAATTTACAGCCTTTTCATGAAGTTCGTTTTCCCCCTTCATTTTTGCATACAGTTTGATAGTGTTAATATAGCTTATCTTTTGCGATGAAATAGGAATTTCTATTTCCTCACTATTTTTTCCATTTTCCTCATCTTCTGAACCTCTCGCACTGTTACCATCTTGCGATTCTATAATAGATTTTTAATCAATTTCATCAGTTTCTTTAAAAACACTTGTTCACAAAACTTTCCACATTTACAGAATCATCTGCATTAATCTTCTCTATCAGAGTTTGGATATCACTAGAATCGTCATAACAAATAACTTCTCAAGAATAAATCCACAGTATGAAAAGCACTTTAATACACATTTATCTTTTGCATATTTGATTGAATGACTTAAAATTTCAGATGCTCTCTTACAGTTGTCCATATTTGCAATTATGTGCTGAAGGATCAATATTTTATATTTCAATTTTATAAACTGTATGATTCCATTATCTAGTGGCTGTGGAACTAATATTGTACATTGAGATAGAAAGACTAAATGAATATTTGAAAGTTGAACTTTTGGGTGACAAGTTGCATTATCTAGGAAAAGTAGAATATTCCTGTTTTCTTGTTCCATTCTTTTGTTTAATTTGTTCAAAAATTTCTCCAATATAGCACTTGTCATCCATGCTTTATTATTCGCTTTCCATTTCACAGGAAATTGATTCTTCCTTAAATATTTGAACCAGTGCAGATTTTAACTTTTACCTGTTACCCATGGGTTCTCCAGTTTTCCATCAGCAAATGCAACCAAAAGTACAGTCAATCATTTGTTCGAATGATGACCTTCGGAAAAATGATGGCAGAAAAATGAACAGAATATATTTAACCAATACTTGCTGTGACAAAATGTCTGAGAATTTATTGATATTTAAACAAATTATTAATTTAATAAGAATTTATAAATATTTAAAGAAATTATTAATCAAATAAATTAATATTTAATCAAAAACATTTTTTCTGCCTTACTTAGGTTATAATTCTACCTGTTAGTAGATGAGGTTGGTAAAAGATAATTTTGTGTCAGCATCATGCAGGTTCCACCATCTAGAGGTCATTTTATAAGAGAAATCTTATGATAATGCTGCAAAATTTTTATATTTTTGACTTGTACAGATTTCTGCCTGATGTATTTTTTGGCTTAAACAGGTTTCACTGAATTTATTTTAAAACATTGTTTTTCTCGTCTCAAAATGACATTGTTATAACACAGTGGAAATAACTTCGCAATTCATGCTATAACTAATCATAAATGTAATCAGTTTAAAAATGAATTTCCAAAAATGTGTTTCTCAATGAGAAGAATGAAACTGTTTAGAACAAGACAGCAGTAAAGAAATATTTGGTTTGATGAAGCTTGGTTTAAGATGAAGATGAGGTTCTACATTGAAAATAAGATTTCTTTTTAAGTTTTGACATTAACCGTGACAGGTAATCCCAACTCACATGCATATGAAATTTAGTAGGAAAGGATGAAAGGTACTAATTGCCTTCTCTGACAAGGTTGTATACTGTGCATCAATGCCAAAGTAAAATAATGTGACTTTTGTTCAACACAAATCTTTACTTTAAGACACCATGTGAAGCATTCTCCAGAAACTGATATGTTTTTGAAAGTGCCAAGTTATTTGGTAATGTGTGCAAAGTGATGAAAAAGTAGTTCCTTATCCACTCACAGCTATCATCACGTTTGGAAAAATACTTATGTAGATCTTTAAAGAAGTCCTTCAAGTGTCTTTTCATTATGTTCAAAATATTTACATGAGTTCATAGCCACATGAATGAAAAATAGAAAAGAATCCAGTTCACCAAAATGTGTACCTCATAGCTCCAGTTTTGCAATCATTGCATTAACTTTGTCTTGCATGTAGAATATCAATATAAGCTTGCCTTGGAATGATGTAGTTAGGTTGTTGAAATGAGCATATATCTATTGTTTAGCTTGCATTGCTTTTCATCATCACTTCTTTGACAACAGGTTTGATTAGTGTCCCTCCTATTACTCCTATAGCTCTGGCATTTACAGTTACATATGATACTATAAAAGAGGTTTCCACAGATTTCACATTATCATACCCTGCCACACTGTGCTTTACTTTCTTGGAGACTGAAATGTCTTTTCTCTTTTCTTTGAAAAATTCAATACCTTACACATGGTATTTCTCATGATTTGTCTCAAAATGACACTTGAGGTCTCCATACTTACGGCACATAATGAAATAGGCCTTCTCTCATTGCTTGTCCATCAAAATCCAATTTACAAATAATTTTCATCATATTTACATGATATTTTTGGTTTCTTTGCAGCTGGTGCTTTTACAGAACTAACAAACAGTTTTGGTGATTCATTAAATTGGTTCTCATAGCTATCACCACTTTATCACATTTCCTTCACAGTCTTTACCATTACACCTTAGAAATCCTGTTCTTAACCAATAATCTATGATGGCTCAGACATTCCATCATTAAACAAATATTTTGATCCATGTACCACATAAAATTATCTTGTGTGATACCAGAAGTACAGGTATCATGCTTTTGTAAACACTGTTCTAGATAACAGTAATCTAACTCTTAAAAGAGCACTAAAGAAGTATAGCTACTTTATTTTTTACCTCGTGAAGAATTATTGGAAGAACTTTGGTGTTGGTATTTGTATTGGATATAAAATTTTTGGGAGAATCTTAAGTAAGGAAAAAAATATTCTGTCTTACTATTTTTCTATGGCTTTATTAAAGAATAACGTAGAAGTGAAATTTTAAACTTGATTTAGGTGATAATGGAATATTATATGGTACTTGACTCTTTGAATACTGTTTTCACCTAAACCTGTCTGTCTGAAAATGAAATATCAGCAGTTGTTTTTAATAGAGAGGGTGATTTTAAAAGATGTTTGATTACAGTAATTTAACTATTGCAGTTCCTTTTTAAATTTTTCTAAACTTGATAACAAAACAGGACATGTAAAATGTAAACAATTTCCATGTAAAATTGATGTGGTTATCACAGTGTAAACTGTGTGGCTCTTTCTTCACTTTCAGTGCATTATAGGAAGGCACATCTTCAACAACTTTATAAATATTCTTGGTAACTTACTATTGGCAAGATATAACTGTGCTAAATATCAATGAAAACTTGTGCGTTTGTTGTTAAATGTACAGCATATTTTTAATCTTCTGTCATACAAGATATTAATTTGAAAAAGAATAATAAAGGGTTGATAGCTCAAATAAAATAAAACCTTAACAAATAGTTCAGTCTTAAAATAAACTAAAACTTTAGTCTTAGAATTTACAATACTCTACATGACAAAACTCATTCATGTTATAAAGAATACACATTTAAAAACTACTGCAGGTGGTGGTTTACTCTTTCAGGATAAACTAGAAACATGAAAAATCTACTGAGTATATAATGTAAACAGTATTATGCTAATAACATTGTTTACCTATAATGATAGAAGAGTTTGTATCTTGTCTCTGCATGTGTATGACCACCATATCTCTGAAGGATAGAGCTTAGAAACCTGAAAATTTGCACCAATAGTAAGTGGACTCTCAGGTTGTGCATCTGGGTTTTATTACTTATTCACATGTATATGCATCTTTTCAGAAAAATAGCTAGGGAAAAGCATATAGGAAAGAATATGTGATAGCCATATTTCAAGTGACCTCTGAAGGTGTGCACCTAAGTACTACTTATCCATGTGCATATGCATCTGTTCAAGGTGGCAAAGTAGCAGAATACAACAGAGATAAGAAGTACTTTCTCGTATTAAAAATAGAAATCACAGACAGACATGTAAGTGTGTGCATATGTACATGTACATCTTTTTAAGGAGGCAAAGTAGCAGAAGAAACTACATAGAAAATAGATTTTTCCCCATGTAACAACTTTTATTCTATATATTAATCAAATCAAGTTGTTAATGGTGTGTTCCAACAAAAGTTTTTGTCATGTTGCTTCAGTAGATATGTTCATGGGTATTACTTTTATGACAAAATAAGTTCAAGATAACACAATAACATAGTTGTTCAGTAAAGGTGGAATGGTCTGTTTTTGGGGGCCTGGCATATCCAGATGGTTAGAGTAATCAGTTTGTAATCTTAAGGTTGTAGGTTTGAATTCATTTTATGTCAAATATGCTCATTTTTTCAGCCATGGAAGCATTTTCATATGACTGTCAGTCCCACTGTTGTTCAAAGAGTATCCTATGAGGTGGTGATGATTAACTACCTTCCCTCTGGTCTCACACTGTTAAATTAGGTGTGGATAATGCAGATAGCTCTTCTGCAGCTTTGCATAAAATTCAAGATCCAAACCCTTTTTGGGGACAATGTCATTTTATTATGAGGTAGGGTCCATACCATCCTGCCAGCATTGACAGCTGTGTGTTTTCCATTCATTTCTTTTGAGGGGCCCCATGTGTTATGACGCATGGCTAGTCAACCTCTTTTATGTTTAATATATCAACCTAATAAACTGAGCATAGCTTGAAGCTTCATTTATGTAACAACATCTAAATGTATAAAAGCCAAGGTGATTTGCTAACGGTCCTTTCTAGCAATGGCTTTTATGTCATGTTGATCAGCTATAGAAGTATACTCAAATATATTTCTTCACCTATTTTCTGATAATATAAAATGAAACATAAATAGCAAAACTTAACCATATGTTGATTTGTTTAAAGTTGTTATTAAAAATGTTGGTTATATGACAGAAAATACTGAAACAATTTGAGTTTAATGTTGCACAGGGGCAGTCACTTAAGGTTGTTGGTCTTGACCTACAAAGCCCATTCTTTTCTCACGGTTGCCTGCAGAATCCCCTCTACAGCTTCTGTATTCACTGCTGAACTGTACGCCATTTCTCTTACCCTGAATCATATTGAAGCTAACCAGTACTCCAATTGCACTATTTATACTAAGTTGCTTGGTACTCAACTGGCTCTGGAATTGCTTCACGTTGGTTCACATCCTGTTGTCGCCGATATTTAAAACCGACTGGACCATTTTTCTTTAACATCTACTTCTATCTAGTTTTTCTGGATGCCGGACCACATTGGTATTCGCTTTAATGAGCTCGCTGACACCACAGCTAAATCTATCTCCTCACTCACTATCACTGCGGTAAAAACAATCATTTCTGAATAAAACCTGTCTTGCTTCTGTTAGAATCGGAAAGAGGAAGTTGTTTTACCTTGACTACGCACTTGTTACAATTTTTTAACTCTGTTTTCTTTTATCTGGGACTGATGCACAAATGTGTTGCCTATTTAACACTCAGGTCGCAATAAGCCACATTTTACTTCCCAAGGTTTATCCGTAACGTTAGACTGTTATTGATGATGGTGACACTGTCGACCTTAGGAATGTTTTCAGTTTCTTAAAGGCCATTCATCATTTTAAAGCAATTTAAGGATTATGTGATCCACTTTTTAAGAATCAAAATCCATCTAGTTCGATTTGAAATTATAAAATGGCCGTAACGTCAACCACCTCGGAACCAGGACAGGAAAGACCAACTTCAAACGCAAACTAACGTGGCAGGGGTTTAGTTTAGAGAGAGAGAAATCGTAAGAATTTTCTCTCCAACTGGGGTGTTCAGGAACGTTGTGGTTTCTCTTTGTCCCCTTTCATGAATTATTATTAGGTTTAGTTTTATTTATTTATTTATTAAATAATTTTTTACTCTTTTTTTGGGTGGAGGATGTCATTCTAAATGTTATCTTGGACAGAGGCAAAGGCAGCACCGGAGAAAATGGCCAGGTCCCGTCCCGAAAGGCAGAAGTCAAGCAAATATGAACATGAATTCAATTCAAACGACTCAACTCAGGGTCTGGCAATAAAGTTGCCTGGGCTGGGATCTAAAAATTCAATGCTTAAGTTTTTGCTGTGGGGGGAAACGGGAGTGCCCCGAGAAAACCCACTTTCACAGGACAGGCGCCGAAAGATTTGCCTGTCCTGAGCCCGATATCTGAAGAAGAAAAGAAAAAAAGGAATACATATTATTGACATGAATTTATTTCTTTAGATACTTTGTTGTTTAATTTGTGATTCTTGAAATGTGTTGTAAGGTGAAATGTATTTTGTTGGTGCACTAGTTAATTTGTATAGAGATGCCGTTAGTTTGTTTCTGTTTTCTGCTTTTAGATAATATTTGTGTGATATTTCCGTTAGTCTATCTCTTAGTGTTGGTAAATTGCTAATTTGATGTATATAATTTACTGGCGTGAATGACGGTAGACTGAATGCAGATCTTAGTACTCTGTTCTGTTGAACTTGGATTTTCTGGAGTGTGTTGTTTGACATTGTATGTTACTTGACATCCATACTCTGTTAGTGGACGGATGTAAGCCTTGTATATTTGTATAATGGTGTTTGGTGAATATTTCGATTGCCTACTAGTTAGTCATTAGGTGTGAAATCCTTTTTCTAATTGATAAGTGTATATTGTTTACATGTTTTTTCTATGTTAGTTTTGTGTCGAAAGTGATCCCAAGGAATGTAATGTTTTTGCTCATGTTAATGAGTGAATTGCGTAAACACAATGTAAATTTGTGAGGATGTTACAGTAGTACTTCGGGTCTCTCACATTTAAAACTTTTCTTTATTTGGGAAATTTTGTAGCTTAATTTTGATGTCTCACTTGTGGAAGTAACATTTATATTTCACTAGGTTTGGAGAAAACAAAGGACCAATTAAAATCAGTGATGTCGAGAAACCCAC
Source organism: Carcinoscorpius rotundicauda (assembly GCA_011833715.1). NCBI lineage: Eukaryota > Metazoa > Arthropoda > Merostomata > Xiphosura > Limulidae > Carcinoscorpius > Carcinoscorpius rotundicauda. The sequence goes on along the minus strand of MU034011.1, from coordinate 179,853 downwards.
TTGTTGAGAATTTTATATGCAAAAACGGCTCGTTTGGGTTCAGAAAATATTTTAAATAGAAGAGCGAACAACGTTTCGACCTTCTTCGGTCATCGTCAGGTTCACAAAGAAAGAGGTAACTGACCTGAAGCTGACCACATGTTTGAAAGGGATTGTATAACTGAGTGTCGCAATGTAGAGGGCGCGGTTAGATGTTTGAATATATAATAATCTATAATGTTAATATAGGTATAATGGCGTTCCTTTATATTGGTTTATTTTGGGTTTAAGTTGTTGTATAAGTAAGGCTTCTTTAATTTTTCGTTTGTTTATGTTTGTTTCTTTATTTAGTATTTTAGTGTTTTCTATGGTTATGTTGTGTCCATTTGACTTGCAGTGTTCGAAAACGTGTGAAGGTGACTTTTTATGTTCTTTGAATCTGGTTTCCATTTTTCTACTTGTTTCTCCTATATAGAAGTCGTGGCAGTTATCACATTGTATTTTATAAATAATGTTGGTGTGGTGTTTGTCAGTGTAGTTCTTACATAGTATAGACCTTAGTTTTGTGCCTGGTTTTTGAATAAATTTAGTGTTAACTGGAATGTCATATTTTGTTACTAGTTTTTGCCAAATGTTGGTTATTTGTTTGCTGATGTCAGGAATATATGGTATACAACAGTATATGGTTTCGTGATTTTTTGATTCGTGAGATATATTTACTTTTGTTGGTTGATTTTGCTTTCTGTCTAGGTGTGTGCGTATAATGTTTGCTACGGTTTGTGGAGGAAACTTATTGATGTTGATGAAGTATTGTTTTATTTTGTCTAATTCATCGTTAATTTTATCTGGTGAGCATAGTTTTATGGCTGTGTTTATCTGGTTTCTTAGTATGTTGTAAAGGTAAAACTTTCAAAAGATTTAAATAAATACACAAACATTATCCAAAATTTACAGAAAAAACTACTTAAAGCCATGTTGAACACAAAATACAAAGAACTACATGACTTACAAAAACAAAAAATGAACTTAGACCATCAACTAGCATGCTGCATTAAACCAGAAGATTTACGGACTTATACAACGAAACATAAATCAAATCAATACTAAGAACGACAGAGAGAAAAAGATCTGCCACAACAAAAAACTTGAAAACTAAGATGTAAACAACAGAAAAGACATCAACATGACAAACCGTTGACCAACCTCATAATTAACAGATCCGACCGATAATTAAACAAAGACGAGATACATCAACTTAACAAAGGACTCAACTTCGCAGTAGCACCAAGGTACATTCCAACCATAGAAATCAAAACATGTTTAGAAGACCTAGCCAGGAGACTTGTGATACTTTCTACAGAAAACAAAAACAACAAACAGAAAGAAGACAACTTAGATAATTTTATTGACATCCAACAGCCAAACTTCCCAGGTAAAATTACAAATTTATATTTTCCAGAAACACCTAAAAACAACATCTTAAACGAATTTTTCAAAGAATTTTCTCACAAAACTATCAACATAATTTCACAAAACAGAAAACTAAAAAACAACCTTACAAAAAGAGACATTAATTCCATTAAAAACCTAAAACAAGACAGAAACATAAAAATTCTAAAAGAAGATAAAGGAAACGCTATAGTAATAATGAACACGAATGAATACATACAAAAAATGAATAACATCCTATCAGACACCAACAAATTTAAACCAATACACACAAATCCAACAAAGACACATGAGACGCAACTAAACAAATTACTACTACAAATGAAAAAAGCCAACACAATTTCACAAACACTTTATTCCTACCTACGTAAAACCGACTCACGCACACCGCAAATATTCGGCATCCCCAAACCTCATAAACCAGATTGTCCATTACGACCAATAATGTCAACATATGAATCGTTTAATTACAATCTTGGTAAATACATAGCATGGTATGTGCAATTAGAAACTTTTGTTATTCTAAAAATCCTGTGTTTTAAAATTATTCATTTTAATATTTAATGTGATATTAACAAAAGCACCGTTTTAGTTTTAGGGTGAAACAATGTTGGGAAAGCTTGTTTTGTTTGTTTTTTGGAATTTCGCACAAAGCTACTCGAGGGCTATCTGTGCTAGCCGTCCCTAATTTAGCAGTGTAAGACTAGAGGGAAGGCAGCTAGTCATCACCACTCACCGCCAACTCTTGGGCTACTCTTTTACCAACGAATAGTGGGATTGACCGTCACATTATACACCCCCACGGCTGGGAGGGCGAGCATGTTTAGCGCGACGCGGACGCGAACCCGCGACCCTCGGATTACGAGTGCACGCCTTAACGCGCTCGGCCATGTTGGGAAAGCGTTGAAATATATTTAAATAAAACCTGGATTTAAAAATATATTAACGTGTGAAAGACATTGGACCTAAAGAATAGGTCCGGCATGCCCAAGTGGTTAGGGCGTTCGAATCCCCGTCGCATCAAACATGCTCGCTCTTTCAGCCGTATGAGCATCAGAATGTGACGGTTAATCCCACTGTACGTCGGTAAAAGAGTAGCCCGAGACTTGGTGATGATTGGCTGCTTTTCCCCAAATCTTACACTGCTAAATTAGGTATGACTAATGCAAATAGCCCTTGTATAGGTTTGCGCGAAATTCAAAAACAAACCTAAAATATAGTAAACCTACTTTTAAACACTGAAACAAGTCTACGAAAATATTCGGTTTCAAGAGTAAAATAAATCCGAATTAAGGAGTAACAAATATTTTTATTTTATTTTTAGGTTACATGTCACATCGTGTTCTAGTCTACAAAATGCCTGATTCATTTCGTGACTCATGACAGTCACACGTTTTACTGACTTCACAACAGTACAAATTGAAGTGTTAAGCGTCCATTGTATGACGTCATTTTAGTGTCTACTGGCTGATAAATGACACGTAATTGAACAGTTCGTAACCCGGATGAGATAATAAAACGTCGAATGTGCTCACTTGGATGATGGAAGTAGGTGAACAAAGTTTAAAAGTTGATGGAATTAATGTTAAACAGAAACACATAAGAGAAGTAAACGACTTAGAAATAAAAAAACAAAAAATATGCCTCACCATCGTAAATACAATTGGAAATAAAAAGTACTTCGATCATTGTTGACCCGCCATTTGTTGGTGATTTGAAACTAAACAATTCTCTTTTTATCATTAAACTGAACAATACGCTGTTATAATAAACGCTACTTGTCTATAGATACCTGGTTCAAGTGTCACTAGAATACATTTATATCGTTGTATCGTTTATACCATTTCCTCTCTGACACATTTATATTCCACAGTTTATGTTCTCTTATTGAATTCTATTTCTATTCTTTCTGATGTAAAGGTAACAGGACGAAAACGAACTGCTTTATCGACTTGGCCGTTATACCTGAAAAACGGCTATCTCATAATGACGGGAAGTAGCTTAGGGCTTAAATGCTCACTATGTGTATGAAAAACATACCTTTTGATCCTCACGTCTCCCAATATACACTTTGTAGTAGGTATTAAATAAGATTTTAGATCAGTAACTAGTGCACGTGAACTAGTTACTGAATTAATTGGTTTGGGTGATGTTTATATAATGGATTGTTGGATACAAAAAAGTGGATATATTTCGGTTGATAAATATGAGACACGACGTTCACACCGTAACAATTCTTGTTGTAAGAAAACGTTTAAATAAATATTGTTCCGACCAGTACTGGTTTTTTATGTGATCTGATGAGTTCTTAACATTTTTAATTTAAACTCACTGATTAATTTTTTCTTTCTTTCAAATTTTTTAAAGATTGGCAAATGTAATTTCTTAACACAATGTTTCACTCGTGGCTCAGAAGTCCTCGAAATGTTGGTTTGCGAAGACGAGAACGATCCAGCTATTTCTTGTTAAATGAATAGTGTTAGATTTTGAGGTTGCGGTGAATTTTGATAAATATATTACACTGCCAAGTAAGGAACGGCTAGTGCATATGGTTCTCGTGTAGCTTTGCATGAAATTAGAAAGATACAAAACGTAAACTCGTGTATTATCTGATATCGCATAAGGCCAGGCGTGACCAAGTAGTTAAAGCGCTCAACTCATAATATGAGGATCTCGGGTTTGAATATCCTTCACACCAAACATGCTCGCCATTTCAATCGTGTGGTCGTTATAATGTGTGGTCAATTCCTTTATGCATTAGTAAAATAATAGTTTAAGAGTTTGCGGTGGGTGGTTACGACTAGCTGCTTTCCCTCTAGTGTTACATTGTTGAATTAGGACGGCCAGTGGATATAGCCCTCGTGTAGGTTTACCCACATTTCAAAACAAAGAAACAATTTCAGAGTATGCGTTATTAGAACTGGTTGGTTCTTCAGTACTTATGTTGCTGTTATTTCGATAAAAGTTGCTTTTTTCCGTTAAAATACATAGCTGTTTATTTAATTAATACTGTACATATATAATTCTAATTCCTTTAGACTTTACGAGTAATAAACTGTGTTTCTTTATAACAATATAAATAATTAATCACCAATCTATTCTGGCTATTCACGTGTTTTTTGTTTTCTATATAGTGTGACCTAAATTTAAGATTTTTCTTCATGGTTTATCGTAATCCATCCACGCTGTTACCAACCAACAATAACACAATAATGGTATACATGACTATAAGTCTGATTTCGAAAATTCGGATAAAATATAATTATCCCATGTTCATCGTAACGTCATGTAAATTAAAACTTGAAATTTAGAAGCAGAATAGACATGAACATGACATTAAGATGTAGTCTATTTGGACATTCTTTCAAACGTTTTTCGTAGATTTATTATTAGATGTTCTACGTCCCCAGTGATTCAAATATAAGTAGTTTCGATACCCATGGTGAGCAGATAAGAGGTGGCCCATTGTGTAGCTTTGTGCATAATTTTAAACAACGATAAATAAACGCTATTAAATATAATTTATTCTAATTTATATTGGTAGGTGAATTACCCCATAGCAGACAAATTCGAAAAATAAGTAATTTAGTGCTTTACTTGTTTGTTCGATTATGTATGATTTATTCGGTGTTTTCTCTTTAACTTATCACAACTCTTAATTCAGCTTGTTGGAGCTTACGAATTAATTTTCCGTGGAAACGTTTTCAGACAAGATATTGTATTGGGTCAACAAAGGCGACACAGCTGGACTCTTTAAGAATGGTTTATAGATCAGGACGGAGTTAAACAAGGGCTTGCAACGTTAGTCAAGCTCATAAGAGTTTAATGAAAACAAAGTTACTTTAGTTCTGTTACAAATAAGGTAAAAAGGCTGAAGTTTCGCTGTTAAAACGATCCTTTAAGTTTGGTGAGATTACCAACAGCATGACGTCCATTGAGCAGGGATCAACAAACATGGGTCCTTATGCTAGGTTTCGATACATACAGGAGTTAGCTGTAAATGCTTACTGGAGTTTCATTTTGTTTCTCGTGTGAGTCGATGAAAACGTACTTTGTTTCTCAATTCAGTACGTGAAAATGTATTCTGTGACAGCAAATGCACTTCTAATGTGAATAATGCACTACGCTGTATTATTAGACTAGAAAGAATTGTGTTTCTTACAATTTCAAGCAAAACGCTACACGCTAGTGGACTATTACAAGGATTGAATTTCGAATGTCAGACCTACAGCAAAGATTCTGATTCAAGGGACTTTTATAATGTACTAACAAATACGATCTGAAGTACAACATTTTAGACACGTTAATATAACTGTTTGAAATCGAACAAGAGAAATTATTATATGTTGACAGAGATAAAAATAAAAGGTTCACAAAGTATATTTATTTTAAAATCTATCCTCAGAGTTTTTATCAGAATATAAAGTTAAGCCCATCACCTTCTTTTGAAGTGCCAGATTCTAGAACACAAAGTTCTACCTTTATGGGTTTGTTTTTTGTTAAGCGCAAAGTTCAAAAATGAAATGTATTTTGTTTACATCGAAAACTGAATTTAAGCGTTATAAAACCCTCAGGCTTGCTACTTAGCCACAGGAGTGAGCCGATATCAATATTGACCACTGTGGGTATCGAAAGCAGATTTTTAGTATTATAAATCCTCAAACTTACCACTAAATCACCTGTGGAAAATTTCATACTTATAAAGAGTTGAAAAAGTTATTGTTAAACCAGGAAAATTAATAAAAAATACAAACTTTTTAACAGAAGCAGAACTATGTTACTGTTTACAGACTTCTGTTACCGTTTACAGACTTGTGTAAGTATAAAAATGACATAAAAATAGAAATTACTTGGAGTACTGAACTGTTGTAAGAAGAGTAAACATATTAGTAATGACAACTTAAAATGTAAAGTTATGATGAGAGAAGGCACGACATGGCTAGGTGGAAGGGACGCTCGACTCGCAATCCGAAAGTCACGAGTTCGAATCCCCGTTACACCAAATATGCTCGCCCCTTTAGCCATGAAAGAGTTATAATTGTGATGGTCAATCCCACTATTCGTTGGTAAAAGAGTAACCTAAGATTTGGTGGTGGGTGGTGATGACTAGCTGCCTTCCCTCTGTTCTTACACTGCTAAATTAAGCACGGCTAGCGCAGATAGCCCTCGAATATCTTTGAGCGAATTTCAAAAACAAACCAAACAATCAGCAGTAAGGTTAAAGATTTAGGACACTAAGATTCGAAGTTCGATTCCTGCGGTGGGAACGCCTATAATGCAGCTTTCCTTTTAAACACACCGAAAACGAATCTTTGTATTTACTGGCTTTCTAAAGATTTTTTGACAATGATTTAATGTAATATTTATTTATTTTTAATAATAATAATAATACAGTAATATTAGAAACTAGTTGATTGTTTATCCTGTTTTGAAGAGAAGTTGTTACCTTGTTTTATTCTCTTTCGAAACTAATGACCTCTGATAACGAGGATCTGTTTAGCAATGCTTAATTCCGTCTCTCTTTCTTCTTCCTGATGGAGGCCCGGCATGGCCAGATTGTTAGGGCGCTTGATTCGTAGTCTGAGGGTCGCGGGTTCGAATCACCGTCACAACAAACATGCTCGTCTTTTCAGTCGTGGGGGCGTTATAATTTGATGGTGAATTCCACAATTCATTGACTAGCTGCCTTCACCCTACTCTAACACGGCTAAATTACGGATATCTATTGCAGATATCCCTCGTTTAACTTTGCGCAATATTAAAACAAAACAAACAAACCTTCCTGGTCGCATATTGATAAACTTGAGGTCTTACAACGCTAAAGTACGGGGTTTGATTCCTGCAGTGAGCTCAGGATGAGTAGTCCATTGTGAAACTTCACGCTAAACAACAAATGTCGAATAATCATGATGACGAGAATCCCAAATGAAGTAAAAATGTATTTCAGTTAAAGTTCTAATACCCACAGCAGCCGCCTGTAGATCACACTTCGTCTAATAGATAGCGTGCCAAGACAGTGAATTCAAGGGTTCATGGTTCGGGACTCGTTATTTCAGAAACTTCCCTCTCCGCCAACAGTGGGCAGTAGGTGTTGTTGACCTAAACTTGTGCAGCTCTGAGAGAAATCCTGACACTTCGTCTTCTGTTTTGTGATACAACTTCAGCTCATTTACACAAAATATAACTAAGAATTACATCAGAAGTGAGAGAATGCCGACAAGAATAATCATTTCTGGTTGATTACATAACTTATGGAAATACGTTGAATTTCCTTTCGATTTGTATTTACTGATAGGTGTTAAATGATATACATTTTAATGTGTCTCTTTATTCCCTTTCTGTTTTTTTAATGTTTTTCGTAACTAATTCAGTACATGATAGAAACTGTTAAGCAAAATTATCATCGTTTATTTAAGTTAAGCACAAAGCTACACAACCAGCATTCTGTTATCTGCCCATCGCGGAGATCGAAACCCGATATTTAACATTACAAGCCTTGCCAATGAGCCTTAGGTGGTGTATCGAGGCCTAAAAGTTCATATAACTTTGTGATGTAATTTCGGATGTAACATAACTTTAACAGTACATATTAACCTGTAATCATACCCTAAGGCTCTGATCGATACACACCGACATCAAGTGTAGCTACGAAGACATTTGGTTTCTTATCCGTTTAGGAAATGTATTATTATTAGTCTTGGTGCTAGCTTTCTTACAAATATCTACTGTTCCTTTAAAAAGCTAAAGTGCAGAGTGAAACAGTTGCAAGCCAATAGTAAGTTAATATTAGATGACAGTGTGGTGTAGATATTCAATGCGTTGTACACTCACAATCGTTGTCTTTGTGGAACCAATATCTATATTATGTAAGAAGTAAAAAAAGCAGCACACGTAATATTAAATTATATTACACACACTCGTAGAACAATTACTTTAAAAGACACGAAGGTTTTTTCAAAGAGATGTTTTAGAGGTACATGTTGTCTGTTTTTACTGTTAAACTCTTATACGTTTTTAGTAGTGTTTGTGTCTAACCTAAGTATACACACTGCTGGCCAAAACCTTATGGCCAATGAACACAAAAAAACAATATGTATTTCGCGTTGTCAGACTCAACCGCTTATTTAAGTAAAGCTTCGAAAGATGAAAATAAGAAAAGGGAAAATAAAAATAAAATTAGCCTAAAACAAAATAAAAAACTTCAAATGTATGTTAACAATAATAGTTACGTGTATGATTCTTTAAGCCCAACAATAATCTTGATTAAACATATTTAAAATGTTAATTCAATAAATACAATATTTCTTCATGACGAGAAACCCACTTGAAATAAAAGTGTATCTCAGAACGGCTGGTATGGGTATTAACACCGTTACTGCATTTTCAAAAAAACAGTATCCAGTATGTCCAGGTAAGTTAAGGCGTTCGACTCCTAATCTTAGGGTCACGGGTTCGAATCCCCGTTGCACCACACATGCTCGCCCTTTCAGCTGTGGGGGCGTTATTATTTGACGGTCAATCCCAGTATTCGTTAGTATAAGAGTAGCCCAAGAGTTGGCGATGGATGGTGATGACTAGCTACCTTCCCTCTTGTCTTATACTGCTAATTTAGGGACAGCTAGTGCAAATCGCCCTTCGTATAGCTTCTCTTAAAATTGAAAACAAACAAATGATAAGAGGAGAAAGTAAATATTAGAGTAATAACCACAAAACTTGTATCACACCAATATTAAAACAAAAACAAACAACTGTGTGAAAAAACAATGCTCCAGTGAACCAGAATTAGTGACAAGTTTACAAACCTATAACTTTTAAATCTGGATATAGATTCCTTATGGTTGATGTGCAACTGTTTATTTCAGGAAAACTCTGTACAATAACGTAAAGTTATGTTAAGGTCTGTTTTCCAAGAAATGAGCTAACATTTGATGATAAAAACATGCACCAGAAAGATTGTGTATTGTATTACTACAAATTGATGTATTAGAAACATTAGTTACTGGTATATTAACAGCTGCTTAGAACTAATGTGAACATATGGGCTTGTAGCTGACATTTTATTATAAGAAACAACTATATGGTGTGTGATATTTTCGCCTTCTCTTATCACTAGAATGTTTCATTGGCATTTATCTAAGATAAATTGATTCATCACTTGTGGAATAAAGAATGGTTTGATAAAATATCTATATCTAAAACAAACAGGATTTATTTATACAAACCAACTGTGGTTTAGTGTAGCAACTATGTAACATTAGTTATAAATACCATATAACTGATTCTTTGACTCTGAATTTGTACAATAACAGCATGGTTTAACACAGTAATTAATAAAACATTTTTAGTCTCTCATGACGAGAAACCCACTTGAAGTAAAAATTTATCTCAGGATAAAGCAGAGAACAAGGTTTTGACCTTCTTTGGTCATCTTCACTCTTTGGAAGCCTGATGATGACGTAAGAAGGTCGAAACGTTGTTTTGTAATTTATTAGTATGTGTTAATACCCACGCCAGCTGCCCTGATATGCATTTTTACGCCAAGTGAGTTTCTCGTCATCACGTATTTGATGCATCATTTGTTAGGTGTTAAAATATGCTACAATAATTAGCTGATACATAGTTTAATTTTCTGAGTTAGAGCACAATGAACTTCTAGTCAGTTTCTTTGATAGCACGGACTTGACTGACTATTCATTTCTGGTCTGTATACTAAGAGTTTTAATTACCAACAGAATGATTTTAAGCTAGTAACCGACTAATGCAGATCATCCAACTATCAACACCGACATTTATTTCCATTTATTGGCACTGATAAAGTTTCATCTTATCTGAAGAGCTCGCAGAATTGGACTAAATTTGTTGGACAGAAAAAAGTCAGTTAAGAATCACTTCGTTAAAGGTTACAAATGAGTACAAGTAAGAACTAGGGTCTTTCAGTACGTTTCACCTGCAGGAAACCATTGTTGATGTATCAACGCCTCTGTTAATGTGTGGTTGGAGGCAATATATGTATACAGTGTTAGCTATTGGTTTGTGGACAGACAGAGCTTTGACTGTTGAACGATAAGTTTTATTTATTTTTAAACATTCGTGAATGGATATTTAACTCCAAACTCCTGATTTGGTTTGAAATATGCGCAAGCCCCTACGAGGCTGTCCTGTGCGAATTAAACAGTGAGAGACTAGAGGGGCGGTAACCTAGTCAACACCACCCACCGGCTTCTCTTTTACCGACGAACAGTGGGATTGACCGAAAGTTTATAACATCCTGGCGCCTGAAAGAGTGAGCATATGTGGTAGGACATTACAACCCGCAGTTTGTGATTAGATGCCCTAACCACCAGTACTCCAAGGCACAGATTGAATTTGTTCGAGGCAAAAGGTGTCGAACCAGGAATCGTAGGGTTCATGGTTCAGACACGTAACCACGTGGTGAGGTACGACCCCATTGTTTATATGTTGGTAGTTCCCTACAATCGTCTGGTTGTGACGAAACTTTAAAACTTGATTCATTCTATTAGAGATGTTGAAAGAAAGGGTTAAATTGGACCTCTCGAAAGAAGTAATAAAGTTGTAAAGTTTCGGCAACCTAAAGAATGTTACACGTAACAGGTATTAAATGATCAGTAAAGTTCCAGTGGTGGTACCAAACTAATATGAAATATCTCTACTTTATTATATATTCCTCACTAAAACTTATTCAACAAAGTCACAGAACAAGAAATCTGTGTTGTATTCGCTGCGAGAATCGATTCTCGAGTTTTAATGTTAACAAGGCCTGAAGTTCTTGAAACTGATAATTCCGATCAAGCTATGTTTATGTTTGTGTATTTTTCTTTTAGAGTCGCATCGGCCTATCTGCTACACGTCGTGATTCGTTATAAATCCGTAAATTACCGCTGTACTAGCGTAGGATTTCAACAATATTTCATACAACTTTACTAATAAGGCTGAGAACAACGTTTCGACCTTCTTAGGTTCACTATAATGTAGTCTTTTAATTTGGTGACATCGTATGTTTTTTATTAAGTCTGATAAGTGTATTTGTCGTTGTCCCTAATGCTTAATTACCGATAAGAGGAAAGACAGTCGATCAGCTGCGCTTGTCGTCCACCATAAGGAATGAACTGTCACACTTATAATGCGCCTACATCTTGCAGTGCGGGAAATGTTTGTTTATTGTACAGATCCGAAATCCAGCTCTACTGTAGGACTAACCAACTCTGTAGATATAAATGTACCATCCCTTCGCACTAAAATGGACACAAATTTAAACGACATGAAAACCTGTTTTAAATCAATTAAATGTAACGGCTTATGCTCAAAATAAACTGCCATAATCACACCAGTGTTTACAAACATTTTACTTACAGTTGATATTTCGTTCCACAGAAAAACAAACTTCACTTGACGCTATTAATCATAAATATTCTCTGATGATTGTTATATAATTACGTAGAAAACATTTAGCAAAGCGGAAATTGAGTAATTTTGTCGATGTCAAGAAAGTTTGTTTCGAACATTTATGTAAAACTACACGAGGGCTAGATGTCCTGAAATTTAAATTCAGAGACTAGAGGGAAGGCAGCTATTGAACAGCACCCCCCGCCAACTCTTGGACCATTTTATTAAAACAGTTTGATTTGACTAATACTTCTATACCTCTCATGCTCCCAAGGTACAATATCAACAAACAAGTATGAACTGTGTGAAGTGTTAGAATCACAAGTAACACACCAATAAAATGGACACAAACATTTTAATTACGGTCAGTTTATCGCTTCTAAAAAGTTGACTGTGTTTCGACGTTACACCTTTAAATATATGATACCATCGTCTCGTGTAACCCACTCCTGGTAATGACGTTGAGGCTTTAATTTAAAAAATGTTTTTAATTGTGTATCGATTTTAACGGTTGCTATTATTTTAATTTACAGGAAAAAAGCTTTTGGTACAGTCGCATTTTCATTCATATATAATTTCAGTCAGACAATATGGTGAGTGGATGGTAAATAATATTCTAGACATATTAGACAGAATGTGTTTCTTTTGTTATAGCAAAGCAACAACAGGCTATCTGCTGTGTCCACCAAGGGGAATCAAAACCCTGATTTTAGCATTGTAAATTCAAACACCTCTGTCCTACAAGGGAACAGAAAATGAACACTTGTATAACAGCTGTTATGGAGTGAATACCTTTTCTAAGTCAGCATTCACAAACTTCATATTATAAAAACTGTTGTTATAACAAACTACTTACATCAATAGTATTCCAACCACTACTGTAGTTGTTGTACGCCAGTGAGCCTTATGAGCTATTAAATGCAATGGTAGTTCACATCAAGATCTTATATCAAGGTTAAAACAGCCTTCTTGTTTTCAAATTATAAATTTCTCGAAAAAAGATTCCTAATTCTTTTAGCTTTTTTCACCTCAATCAAATACATTAGACTACTGAAGGTTTTTCAATGTGTGTAAATAATCATACTTAAATAATTTTAAACCTTTACACCACCATTATTTTCCAATGGGATTTCAAACATATTTATATTTGGTGCCTTTGTTGTTAATATTTGCAATAATTTTATTAAGATACAAATAATAATTGATGCTATGGAATAAAACGAGAATCTCATTTGATGAAGTAAGTGGTTCAAAAGTTGTGTGAAGTTCAAAGTTAGAAAATTGAAAACAGATGTTTCATTTCAAAGAGAATAACTGATATTTACCTGTAAGACAGGAATATATTGCAGTGAAAACAATATTTTATTGTTAAAAAGGCTCCAATGCATACAAAGATTCGTTAAAATCCATCATCATA
>MU034011.1:109982-166594 GCA_011833715.1 Carcinoscorpius rotundicauda | reverse complement strand
GTTTTATTCCATAGCATCAATTATTATTTGTATCTTAATAAAATTATTGCAAATATTAACAACAAAGGCACCAAATATAAATATGTTTGAAATCCCATTGGAAAATAATGGTGGTGTAAAGGTTTAAAATTATTTAAGTATGATTATTTACACACATTGAAAAACCTTCAGTAGTCTAATGTATTTGATTGAGGTGAAAAAAGCTAAAAGAATTAGGAATCTTTTTTCGAGAAATTTATAATTTGAAAACAAGAAGGCTGTTTTAACCTTGATATAAGATCTTGATGTGAACTACCATTGCATTTAATAGCTCATAAGGCTCACTGGCGTACAACAACTACAGTAGTGGTTGGAATACTATTGATGTAAGTAGTTTGTTATAACAACAGTTTTTATAATATGAAGTTTGTGAATGCTGACTTAGAAAAGGTATTCACTCCATAACAGCTGTTATACAAGTGTTCATTTTCTGTTCCCTTGTAGGACAGAGGTGTTTGAATTTACAATGCTAAAATCAGGGTTTTGATTCCCCTTGGTGGACACAGCAGATAGCCTGTTGTTGCTTTGCTATAACAAAAGAAACACATTCTGTCTAATATGTCTAGAATATTATTTACCATCCACTCACCATATTGTCTGACTGAAATTATATATGAATGAAATCATCAGATTATTAATGTATATAATAAACCTTTGAAGTCCAAAGTACATGTATTTTTATATCAATTAATCCATTCAGAGGGAAATTTTAAGTTTCTAACTTGTTATATTATATTCTTAAAGTTTATTTGCAATTTTTCTCTATTTTGTTTCGCACAACTATTTAAAAGTTATATTTTATCAGAATATCTCACCTTTATGATTAATCTACAATCTACAATCTCTTAAAGCTGAAAAAAAAATTATATCTAAGACAGCTCATATCCTCATGTTTTCATAATCAACTTTGAGGGTAATTGTTAAGAGTCACAGGACGATGGAAAAATTCCACACATATAAAAAATTTGCTAATGTGTTCATGGGCTATGTATCAGTGGTAGTGGATTTATCAAGTGGAATCTGATGTATGCTCTCCATGGAGAGTCATCGTGTGGGTTTTCTGTACATTAAAACACAGCTGGTTAGAGTACAATGTTTTATCTGATTAGACAGGACTTAGTGTACAAACAGTACTGGTATGTATTTTTTTTTCTGGTTATAATCAGCCATGTTTTTTGAATAGTTGTGATACATGCTTTATTAAATAGTGGGGTTTAACTGCATTAATTTAGTGATTATGTTGTGAATTTCATTTCCTGAAGAAAGGTGTTAATTATCATCCTTATCTGGTAAAACATAACAGAAGTGATCATGTTGTATATTTTGTTTTTTAGTGAGGTATGAGTTTAGTGCGTTATGTAATCACAGTATTTGATTTTTGTCCTGTTGAGATGTAAATCCAGTGTTTTGGTATCATGAAAATTCTAGTCAAAAATAATAATATCTATCTATTTTCAAACATTTGTTAACTTTTCATAAGTCTGTATAATCGCTGTTTTCAGCAATTTTTACTCGTGAAATAATTTAAAGGAACTCAACATTAACAGTTTTTATGCCCCTGTAAAAGTGTTTCTTGTGCATAACATCAGGGTCATAAAAGCAAAAACTTGTTTATCCTTTTTAAAACCACTAAAATGTTAGGGTATAAACATTTGATCATATTTCAGGTTTTTTAGTGTCATTAAAACTTTTAATTACTTTTCCATTATTTACAATTTGTTAGCCTCTTGTAAGTTACAGAAAAACAATGTGCTCATTACCTTTGAAGGAGTTTCAAAATGACTGGGTTTATAATTTTGTTGTTTTCTGACAATAATTATATTTGCTCAGACTGCAAGCTGAGAAGTGATGCACTAAATTAATTTTGATTATCCTTTATTATGTTTATAAAGAATACTTGATTATGAGTTCCAATAGAAACTGCTAGGTTTATCAGTCGCTTTACTTAAAACCTCTAGATACCTACCTTGTAGCTTAATATTGGAAAATGTCACTATCACAGCAGCTTCTTGGATGTAAAATATGACAATTGTTAGTCAGGTTTGCAAAGAAATCTATGTGGTCCTGATGACATTCTGTAAGCTCTGACATAATGTGATTGAGATTAACCTGTTGCTGCTTGCTGATAATATCAACATCAGGTTATCACAGAGATGTATTGTTCTTAGCATACATATACAGTAAATGCCATTGAAATAATGCGCTTTATGTAATTTCAGATTACTGTACCTATATAAGCAGCTGTTTTATGTAGGGTGAAATTCTCCTACAGGGTTAAGAACCTAAAATAACAAACCAACATTTACTATTATGGAGTATATATAGTTGCAAATCTACAGTATGACTTAAATGAGTCTTACAAATCATGATGATCAAGTCTGAGTGTAAGTACTTGTCTGTAACGGCAGATTCATTTCTCTTAACTTTAACCCTCTGTTCCTAGAAACATTTCTTTAGACGTCTTTGAACCAAGTAGTTTAGAAATAGTAGATATTTTATTTTCACCTAAAATCACTGAATTAAATTTTATTTCTTGAAATGTTATATGATTTACTATTTAAGAGATGCTTTCTTGTAGGAAAGACAAATAGAAAGTTTACTAACATAAGTTTTAGTATTAAATGATAAAAAGAAAAAATAAACAAACATCCAAATCAGGTACATATTGAAATGATGTTAAAAAATAGTAGGTAAAAAAATTAATCAAAGAAAAAATCAAAATATAGGAGTTTAAAAGTGTTTACAAGAGGATAACTTATTATTTAATTTTAAAAGTATAATAAAGATAACAGACTACTGATATTCATCACTGGTACAACTCACTTACCATTTCAAACAATACAATAGTCCTCTTCCACTAGATGGTTCGTGTTTAACCTTCCAGTCCTCTTTACCTAAAGATTGATATCTGTGATGCAAAACATCTTTTTTCTTGATCATTTAGTGGAAATGTGTACAAAGAAAGCATAATCATATCAAGAATTTCAACTTACATTCTTTGTCCAGTGAATAATGTCACTCCATGACCTTTGTTCACTGACAGCATTGGTCATGAAACATTTTCAATTATTATTATACTTGGCCAACCATGAATATTTTAGTTATAACCCATTTAACCTGGACTCTATATACAGTACTAACTCATAGTAAGGTGTGGATCCATAACATCTTACTACACCAGTTAAGTGTCTCCTTTATTTTAATTAATTCTATAGTTACCCCAATGCACCATTTCTTTAATGATTTTTATTTTACGATTTTCCAATCTTAATTTAGTACAATCCTTTTTAAAAACAAATAGATTTACTTTAGTTTCTCAGATTCGATTATTTTATTACTGCGATTTTATCTGAATCTTTTTCAGTCTTCAAATTCTGCCGTATTCTCTGTTTCTGTTTCCAAAACGTAGTTTACTTCAAATGTTTTGAGTTCCCAAGTTTATGTTGAAAATAGTGCACTGAGTAAGAGAGAGAAAAATGATACTTTTCTATAGACCTTTACAAAGCAGAATAATTAGGATAAAAAACATTTTTGAGTCAAATCTAACACATAGTATCTCAGTACACACCCACACTATCCCCTTACTATGTGGGCAAAGTTTTAGGTTCTCTTCTCTTGGATGCATTGCAGTCACACATACAACTCGTCATAATATTAATGGCTAACTCTATGTAATTACGTTATCCAGCTCAGACAGTTCTTCTTTTAGTTTGACTCTTAAAACGTGTAAACAGATAAACTGTTGTTTCATGAACCAAAACCAGAAGTGTGTTAGTTTGGTGCCAAATCTTCTCGCTACCTCCATATGATCATTTCAACGTACTGGTCATTCTGAAAGTTCATTGACTAATGGAATTAAAGTGGTGATCTGAAAATGAACAGGTCCAGTAAGGTAAGAGATTGTATATTTTCACTAATGACAGCAACAGAAACAAACTCCTGCGGTCAAGATTCTAAAGGTTGTCTTGTGGTCTTTCTACAAAACACGGTAATGTTTCCTTCTTCACCATTCAATAACTTTATTGGTGCTGTATTCCTCACAGTTCCCGGGACCTACTGAAAGCTACATCTTGTAATGTTCTTTGGAGAAACACAGTAAGCCAAAAATTAAATAAAAAACCAGATAAAGAACAAACTATATCTCAGTAACGAATGACACCATGTGAACAAGATGTACTACCAAACTGAAATTAAAAGTAACAAGTATTTTCATATCTTGTTTCAAAAGTTCATGTTATGCTGTGTTCTAGCCTAGAGAGTACATAATTCTACTCGTGATTCATGGCATGCGCACGTTTTACGGATTTCTAGAACTCGTCTCGATAAATAGTAACCTATGTTCATATCACTCGTATTTGCTTAGATAAACAATCATCTATGTTAGGATCGCTAGTATTTTCCTGGATAGATACTATTGTGTGTTACGATCCTTAGCACTTGCCTGATTAAAAATATGCTCAAATTACGTTTTCTTACAATAAATAATTACAGGTGTTCGTATATCACTCTATAGTCTTAAATACATTGTTCCCAGACTTCTAATCTGTAACAGTTGGGGATTGTGAGTAATAAAATACATCCAGATATTGGTATCATGATTACATTAAAATCTAACATTAATCCATGTCTCTAAATATTCCACTTCTATAAATATACTACAAAACTGAATACGCACGTTTCGAACCAAAGAACTTTCATTTTGAGATCAGGTACAAGGTTAGAGGTCGTGAATCGCTGCACTGCACTTTCCTGATAACTTACATACAGCTGTTGTATACTTGGTACGATCTTGTGTTTAAGGTGCTCGACTCTGAATTTAAGGGTCATGGGTTCGAATCTCCGTCACCAAAATAACTTTCCCTTTCATCCATAGGGCATTATATGTGATGGTCACTCCCATTATTTGCGAGTGAAACTATTCGCACTTGTTTTATACTTTCTGTTAGAATACTAGTAATGTGGATTTCCTGTATAAGCAGACGAAATTCTTTAATAAATCTTGGTATAAACATGTGATAGAATCCTACTGTTAGCCTATCACTCCCACGTGACATGCCTGTTTTAAAGACACTTAGGTCTCCTGTATATCCATAAAACTAATAAGACATTCCAATATTGACATGTCTAAGTTATTTAGCCTAGTGGATAATACACATATAAAATTATCCATGTTCTGTTCTAACAATTGGTCAGACTTATATCAATTTGCATAATATTCTGTAATATAGTCCTGTAGATTTTGTTGGTCCCTGTAAACGTGACAATCATCATCTACTAAACTATTTACATAAGTATTGTTCCTGTCGTTGGTGTTCAACTCTGAAAAATATTTGGAACTCTTTTCACCTTCTTCGTTCTTAAGAAGGCACCTTCTCTTTTCTTATATTCAATTCTTTTTATTTGTTCTTCTAAAACCTTAATTCTTACAATGTTTCTGGTACGCTTGGCCTTCACTAGGCACAAATATCATTTGTTAACCTTTTTTTTGTCGACAATTTTCTTCAGATAGAATATCGTTTTAAATATACAATAATTTTTTTGTTTTAGTTTATCGTACCATTCCAACATCGAAATATATTTATTGATAAGTTTCACTTCAATATCAGTAAAAGGATTTATCGTCCTGCAATACAACTCGGTGGGCTCAGCAGCTAGTGTGATTATACACACACTCGATACTCCTCGGTGGACTTAGAAGATAGTCTGATGTGGATTTGTTATACCCATACTCGATATTCCTCGATGGGCTCAGCAGAGAGTCTGATGTGGATTTGTTATACACACACTTGGTACTCCCGGTGGGCTCAGCAGATAGTCTGATGTGGATTTGTTATACCCATACTCGGTACTCCTCGGTGGGCTCAGCAGATAATCTAATGTGGATTTGTTACACACACACTCTATACTCCTCGATAGACTCAGCAGATAGTCTGATGTATCTTTGTTATACACACACTCTATATTCCTCGGTGGGCTCAGCAGATAGTCTGATGTGGATTTGTTACACACACACTCTATACTCCTCGATAAACTCAGCAGATAGTGTGATGTGGCTTTGTTATACACACACTCGGTATTCCTCGTCTCTCAGGACTGAATTATTGAGAATCAAAATTCCAGGTCTTCAGGGTAACCGATGGAAATCAAGGTTACATGTTACTTCCCTCCATGATCTGTAAATGTGCACAAAGTGATATAACAAGATTTCACATTATTTATGTTGTTATTGGAAAATAAAATTTTATCTCTCCGCGACTGAATATTTTTATCTTGATGGATTCTTTTCCATGTATATTGCTTTTCCATGGGATGGAATTTTCTCAACACATTCACTAGTTTATGTTAGCTCGTGCAATCTATCAAACTAATGAGAGATATATCATCATAATAAGTCGGTAGATCTTTATTCATATGGGTTTCCAAAACGCAATTGAAATCCTCCAGCAAGAATATTATATTGGTTTTAGGTAATTTTGTCGGCAATTCTTAAAAAAAGACAAAAAACAACAGGTATCGCGTATGGTAAACATTCGGGTTGTAAATGTTCCATACGAATACTGTTACGTTCTGTATTACAAAGTCTGTACTCAACATACAACCATTGTTATTCTCATTATATATATTACTAACTGTAGTAGTCAACTTTGTCAAATTAATATAGATAGCCCATTTGTATCACCAACACAAAAATTATTATATATATTAACATTCCATATGTTCTTAAGTTTTGATATGTCATAACTGTTCCAATGTGTTTCGTGTACACATAAGGTGTCATATCGCATAGAAATAAACCAATGTTTCAACCTATTTATGGTACCCCTACCTTTACCTCCACAAATATGTAACGTTCTTATGCGGACCATTATATATCGATGGAGGACATTATTAATTAACTTCGTTTTCAGAGATATCTTACTATTGATGATTTTATTTCTTTTCATTCTTTCACTCGTTTCGTCGGTAGTATCAAAGCCCTCTTTGATGTTTCTTCCTCGTTCTTACCATTATCCGATAATTCAAACTGAACTATCATATCCGTCGTACAGTTTCAAACACTGCCCATATATGTTGTCATTTCACTTCTCGCTTCAGAAGCCAGTGCAGTATGTGTTATATTATTCTCGTCCATTAACTTTTCCTCACTTTCTACAAGTACCTCTATTACTTCTAAAGTGGTGTCCTGTACACTAGAGAGATCATCATTCTGTTTCTTTATATCACCACTCTTGTTTAATGTATTAATTACATCTTCCTTGATTTGTTCTATCAGTGTCAATGTTACTAATTTTTGTATTCTCTATAGGTCCTTCTTCTTGCATTCCAACTAGTTCAAAGTCACAGCCTTTCACAGTCAAGTTACTACCATCCTACTTTGAACTAGGGTGTTCATAATTCTATGTGTTACAAGTCTTGCAATAATAATTGTTACATCTTCTGGCTATATGTCCTTATTTATTACATATGTCGCACTTCAATTCAGAGCAATCACTGAAAAGATGATTTCTGATAAATATAAATTACACACTTTGTGTTGGTCATTATAATGTTGTAATAACCAACACATAATTTTACCATACGGCTCGTTAGTTCTTCAGTATGTTATACACATCGTTCTTATGGTTGTACTTTATTTATAGACTGCTTCACAAGCAGTTTTTTCTTAATTTCACCATATTATGCAGCACTAATGAAGACTGAAAAAGTTTTGTTTAACACAGGATTCATCAACTTTTAACACGAACAACACTCTATCTATATGCACACCTAAGTACACATGAAAACATTTGCTAATTTCCAAGGGCTGTGGAATGCCCTGGTGACCAGGGCTATCGACTAGCAACTAGCGGGACGCGGGTTCACATCCTGTCACCGATCGTATTCAACTTTACAGCCGTGGGAGCTTTATAAAGTGACGGTTAGTTCTGTTATTTGTTGATAAAAACTAGATCAAGGGATTGGCTGATGTTGTTGACTAGTGATACATATTTATTCACATAAAGATTCATTTATTTGTTCAATTTGACTGACAACAAAACTCATCACCCATAAATCGACCCATCTAACGAATGTATAAAAACAGTGCAGATCATGTATAAGTTACATAACCATCACCATGTTTATAGACATTTCTACACAATGTTTATTGAAACTGTAGATGATTTAATGGTTGTAATAACATCAGGATTGTTATAAATGTTGATCACTTTTCACGGTCGTCACCTCAGGCTTTATGTTGCCCCTGTAATTTTACTTTCCTGTTTAACGTTATACAGTACATTTGCTTCAATTGCAACAAAACTAAATTAGTGTAAGATTTAATACATTCTAGTGGTAACATGACTCATATCAACATGATATATGTATGTATCAGTATCAAATGTTCAATTATTCTCCAATGTTTAGAACTATAAACTACTTGTGAAACACGAAACTTTACTGTTGGTACATTTCTGAAGAAACTTTAGAAGATAAACTATAGTTATAAGTACAATAATGACCATACAAAATTTATAAACTTCTGGAACACCATCCATATAAATCTGTACAAATTTAGCTGGTTATGTTTCATTATGAAGTATTCTGTTGTTATATTGTTTTTGTTCTACTGTAAGACACACCTGACTTTCTTCTTTAATTGTTATTTAACAACCATTCCTGCTCATGATTTAAACAGATACATTATAAAATAAGATATCATTTCTGTGTTCGTTCAGAGCCATCTGGGTGCTATTTGTGTTAGTTATCCATAATTATGAAGTGATGAACTAGAGGGAAGCCAACTTGTCAAAAATACTGACCACCAGCTCTTGATCTAGGCTTTTATTAACGTACAGTAGAACTAATTGTTAGATAAAGTACAACCTCAAATATAGCCAACAAATAAGTCAGACGTCACAACAGTACACGTTTTTACATTACAAAACACTCCCTCAGAAAACGTATGAGAGAGTACCGTTTGGGAAGACAAGATACTAGTTATAATAGATGTATTTAAAAACTGGACGGTGCAGTTGCCAGTGGATACATAAGTCAACCATCTCGATGAAATTTATAAGCAAAGAATAAATGATACCGAATCCAATTCTACAACAAAAGATGAATACTTTATTAACTTACGATATGCCCGGCACGGCCAAGCGTGTTAAGGCGTGCGTCTCGTAACTTGAGATTCGCGGGCTCGCATCCCGGTCGCACCAAACATACTCGCCCTTTCAGCCGTGGGGGGTTATAATGTGACGGTCAATCCCACTATTCGTTGGTAAAAGAGAAGCCCAAGAGTTGGCGATGGGAGGAGATGACTAGCTGCCTTTCCTCTAGTCTTACACTGCTAAATTAGGGACGGCTAGCACAGATAGCCCTCGAGTAGCTTTGTACGAAATTCAAAAACAAAACAAACATAAGATATGAAGGCTTATAATCAATGAAAAATAACAAAGTTCACAACGTAAACATTTACAATTTCAGTAACTTGTATTCATATGCATGAACAAGTAAACACACACATATCGTTCCCTGTATTATATATATATGTATATATATATCTAAACACCCCCACCATTTCCTGAATTTATATATATATATGTAAACACTTACACCGCTCCCTGTATTTGTATATATATGTAAACACACACACCGTTCCCTGTATTTGTATATATATATGTAAACACACACACCGTTCCCTTTATTTATATGCATATATACATTGATATATTTTTTAAAATTTCTTTTACTTGAGTCTTATTACTTTATACCTGCATTTATATCTTCTCAAACTACACCAAAAGTCATTTTTCACAAGTGACTTGTCTGTTGATTTATTTTGTTATTTGGAACAAACCCACACAATAAGCTATTAATGTTCTCCACTGTATTGGTTTGAAATTCAGTTCTAGCTCCAAATTGTTATTTTGACTCAATTTCTAACAATTTTAATATTTAGAAGAGTCAAAATAAATACTTGTAACTGGCAGGAATAATGTCAATGTTATGTCTGAAAAATAAAGCTTCTGAGCTTACTCAGTTTTTGTTATTCTATTTTCACTTTACACAATCTATCTTGTTCCTGTAATTTTTGAAATCACCATTTTACGTTTTCATTATGGGAAGAGAAGATTTACTTCATTCTGATAAATATCAATAACCTAGACATTAGAAACAAGTAAATTTTCAGCTCAGTTCGGTTGGATTCCACGTGTATGGAATTTGTTAGTCAGTCGTACTTTTGAAACAAATGTTTCATAGAAAATTACCCAATTCTTTCCAGATCGAGTACAAGGAATAGAGGAATGTTCCAGTGCACGTGTGGAAGAAAGTTATGGTTCCTCTGTGTATTCAAACAATGTTCCATGATTTAATACTGGCAAGTTGAGCTGGATGAGTAAAGCAGGGCAAGACTCATTTTACTTTTAAGGTGAGATGTTTGAATTCTCCATTATGTAAATATGTCTGCACAATGCACCAGCTACTTTTAACTAGCTGACGTAGCTTATATTCAAAGGAATACAATAAATGAGATGCTTGGTCTAAATCAATAATGTTTTTGTTCTTCAATGTTCATACAAATCCAGTTAATCGCTATACAAAATAAGAACATCAACACAGATAATTCTGACATTTAGTTTGCGCTCCAATCATCAAGAAGTAATTCTAGTGTGTATTTCTTACAGCAAAGTCACATCAGGTTATC
Source organism: Carcinoscorpius rotundicauda (assembly GCA_011833715.1). Lineage (NCBI taxonomy): Eukaryota > Metazoa > Arthropoda > Merostomata > Xiphosura > Limulidae > Carcinoscorpius > Carcinoscorpius rotundicauda. The sequence continues at coordinate 155,865 of MU034011.1, read as the reverse complement.
TGCTGAGTTCACCGAGAGGAATCAAACTCCTGATTTTGGCGTTTTAAATCCGTTTCGTGTAATTGTGTTCAACTGAAACATTCTGTTTGTTTTTATGTTGTTTTGCTTAATTGGCTAAGGTATACACTGTAAATATAACGCATTAGATAGTTTACGTTAAAATCTCACCTTTAATTTCTGAAGAATTAGTGGACGCAACCTAAGATTTATCAATACTGTAAACATTGTATAAGAGATAAAGAGGTTCCTTAAGTTATGTAAATACGTCTTTCCTTCAGAACAACCTTGGTTGCATCTTTTATACGCCATCTTTTATATGACAATGGAATGCATATTTCAAGGTGTTGAACTCGCCAGATCTGTAATTTTTGTAACATGGTAAATAAATTATTAATCCCATACACATACCGATAATACAGATACGCATGCTAGCATAAATCAGTACGATTGGTCTCTTGTGCGTCACACTTTTCAGTATAAAGATCAATGCTATTACTAAAACTTCTTCCCACTGTGGCAAATAAGCTCAATGTCGACGACTTCCACATCTTATGTCAGTTGTCGAGCATTAGGAGTATTGAGGGACAGCTTCAGACTACCATCAATCACTTGTTGTAGTGGATCACAGCAAAAGGTTTTACTTTTTCCTCCATAATTGTTCACATGTACTTTTGTCACCAACTGGGCCTAAACTCCAATTCAGAGCTCTGCCTTCGTGATTTTGTTCTTCCCGTAGTTCCTCAGGCAAAGGTCTTAAGGTTTATCTTTAACTGCAAGCTCATGTTCATTTCTCACATCGAGCACTACGTGTCAAGAGTACAAGGACACTGAATGTTCTCCATGTTTACTCTTCCACCTCTTGGTGAGTGTTTAGTGTTGTAGGTCTGTCATGCCTTCATTCGATCCAAACTGAACTATGGGTTCTGCCAGGGCCTCTACTTGAAGATGTTGGACCCCATTCACCATTTGGGTTTTATCCACCTTTCCAGTCCAGAATTTGAACACAGAGTCCCATGAAACTCCTTTCAACTTTTGCCACTTGCAACTTTCATTACAATATGCTAATAAACATCAATTCTACCAAAGCATCTAACCTGAGATTTCTCAGTAGACTACACTATGTTATATTAGTTGGCTGCATTGCTACCTTTGGCTTTGTATTCGCCGCAGCTGGTTGAATTGGGTTTGTCATTGCTGTCTCTAATAATCAGTTTATCCTACCATGGCGAGTTACCACCCCTTCTGTGACCTTTCTTTGAGTTGAGGAAAGTGGGTACTCCCAATTGGAGAAAATGTTCTTTATGCGACAAATGTCTTTTGAATCATTCTCTTGTTCCCGTTCATAAAGATGCTTCATAAATCAATGTCTCTATGGGCTATGTTATGGTTTGTTTTGGCTCAGTAGTTGCTCGCAGGATTCACACTACAGTTTCTCTGTTCACCACCGAGTTGTATACCATTTCTCTTGCCCTGGATCACATAAAAGTTATACATTACATCTATTGTGATATTTAATTGACTCACTTAACTGTCTACTGGACCTGGAATCGTTTAACCTTATTTTCCACCTTATTCTCGTCAATATTCGGTTTACATTTAATAAGATCATAACAAGCTTTGCCAGATTTCACCCACTGTTGCTTTTTGGGCGTCTTGTTTCCATGAAACCAGCAACACTCCTTGCTACTTTAAATAGTACAGTCAAGTTAACATCAAATAAGCAATATTTCTTGATATTTCTTCTTTGTTACTTGCAAACAGCGATTTTCAAGTATATCATTTATTGTATTGACTCTCATTTGAGCAGGAAAAAACTGTGCAAATGTACTATAAGCATAATGACTTCCCGAGATCATTGACTGACTAATTACAGATTAATTTTATTTTCTTTTAAATATTTTCTTTTTTAATGATTCGGTTATTATTTTCATCCTTTCTCATAAGAAACTGACTTATATACAATAATTTCAATATTACGAAACATTTACTTTATTCAACATGAATGAATTTGAAAATGACCTACAACTGCTAAAGTTGCATCGACAATCATCCTATAGAGTTGACCTTTGATAGATGTCTGCTTTAAAAAAGTATAGTGTAACAAGTTTTTAATTCACTGTCAGGTCAACATACATGTACACGAGTGAATTACAAACCTCTGAAGATTAAATAAAGATCACTCCCGAGTTATAATAGCACCAATAATTATCAGTGTTAGATTTTACTTCTTACAGTAGAGTTACCCTGGATGTAATAATGTCTCTATTAATAAATAATATGAAATTGAAAAGTCCCCTTATTCATATAATGCTAATCATAGTACAATATATACGCACCACTTACATATTGGATTTGTTTCTTTTCATATAACTTTTGTTTGTGTATGTATGTGGTTTATTGAGAAATTCCAACTTTTAGTAATATGTGCACTGTTGCAACAAGGAAAATATATAGAGGATAATGCAACTTAAAATAACGCACTTTGCAACTTAATTATTCATATATGTTTATATGAAATTTAGTAGTCGAGTCACATTTATAAAAATAATTTATATGATCCCAGTGAATTAACATGCAAAGTCTATCCAAGTTATAAGATTTAAATTGAAGAACGGTCAGCAAAGTAAACCTATGTGTTTTAAACTCTTTTGATACACCAATTACTTCCACAAATTCCAAATAAACTTAATCATAAACATAATTTTGTTGGTGAACAATAAAATATTAGATATAACTGCATGTGTGTATAATCTTATAGAAAAAAGTACATTTGTTTTTATTCACGACATTTACTTTTCTTGTAACGTTTTCACATACATTTGGGAACACAAACTCATCCACAAAAGAAAAAGCCTCGAATTAAGACAAATAATATTTTTGTTTTAAAATTTCTCTGATCATCTTTTCAGGTGAAATTAAGAGCATGGTCATTTTTAAACATAACCAGAAAAAAGTTGTTTCCATAAAACTAAAATGCAGAGATCATACAATTAATCTGAGAATTACCAATGGGGGTCATCAAACCATTAGTTGCAAAAAGTTGGGTACACTATAAGCCAAACATCTGAGTAAACTGAGGGTTAAGTACATTATAAACAAAAATTTAGAGTATCAAGATGGTTGAGTACATTTTACTAAGATAATTCTGAATAATTACTTCAAGAAATGTTGAAATAATCATAGCAGATATAAATAGCAGTTGAAATGCATGTAAGTAAAGGACATTTATAACTTGTTTGGCGTCATAGGAACAATAATGCTACCAAAACATGGTCACTTTTAAAATGGTTATTTGACACCCCTTTTCTACACAAAATTTTGACATTGAGAAACAAAGCAATACATGTACAGATCAACTTGGAACGTCAAAACCATCCGAAAAGAGACCTAAAAGAAGTCATACCCCTCACCCATGGTACAGAACGTGCAGTATCTTGCAACAGATGAGAAAACATCAACATGGGTGTCAGTCAGTAACAAAATGAATCTTCATCAGCAGGTAACATAATAAAGAATATGCTCATCTCAAAAATGCCAGAAGTCACGTTTGAAAAGGTACCACTATTTTATTTTATTACAAACAACCTCAATTATTACCTGTTGCGAAACTCAACGGTAATATCAATGACACTTAATACTAATAATTAACACCAGAAAACACTTGATATTAATAAATAATTAGACATAACACTACACAACAGTAATTAATAATGATTAAATTAGACTCATTAAATCAAAATGTTCGTGTAAAACAACGCCATGGATCGACTGAAAATGAAAAATCAAGTTTGCCAAATCTGAATAATGAATATACTTGTATAGTTCAGAGTTGTTAGCCAAAATTGATATGTGATTCAAGATTCGCGTATTCGAATTCCCATCACATCATACATGCTCGCCCTTTCAGCCATGGGGAATTATAATGTGATGGTCAATCCCACTATCCATTGGTAAAAGAGTTGCCCAAGAGATGGCAGTGGGTGGTGATGACTAGCTGCCTTCCCTCTCGTCTAACACTGCTAAATTAGGAACGGCTAGCGAAGATAGCCCTCGAGTAGATTTCTCGAAATTCAAAACAAATTATATTGATTTAATTTTGGTTTTAGTTGCTGTATAAGTAAAGCTTCTTTGATTTTGCGTTTTTGTATTTGATTCCCTACTTAATATCTGGTTGTTTTCTGTGGTTATGTTGTTTTAATTTCATTTGCAGTGTTCAAAAACGTTTTCTGTTTTGTTTTTTTGCAGGTTCGTTGAATCTAGTTTCCATTTTTCTTCTTGTTTTTGTAGTTTTGAAGTCGTGGCAGTTATTGCATTATATTTTATAAATTATGTTGGTGTTGTGCTTTTACATAGTATGGACTTCAGTTTTGTACATGGTTATTGAATAGATTTGGTGTTTCCTGGAATGTTGTGTTTTGTTATGTCTTTTTTCAAATGTTGGTTATTTTTTCGCTGATGTCGGGAACACATGGTATGCAGCAGTATATGATTTTGTGGTTTGTTGTATCTTGAGATTTATTGTTTGTTTGTTTGTTCTGGGTCTATTTTTGTTGTTTTTTTTCAGATAGGAGACCCAACAGCATATAAGGATGTTTTGGAGTACGAACAAGTTTGTATAACTGTTGAGCTGAATAGCCAGACACCATAGAATGTAAAGATGTAGTTTTGTAGGGACACCTTTTGATAATAGTGCAGCTGTCTAACGAGATACAACAGTATAAAAGAAAGATGTCGTGTAACAACAAGTTTAGATAGCTGTACGGCTGAGTGACTAGACACAAGAACATGTAAGGATGTTGTAGAGTAATAGCAAGTTCGTATAACTATATATCTGAGTGAATAGACACAACAACTGTACCCCGGAGTTACTAGACATAACAATATGTAAGGATTTTTAAGAGTATCAGAAAGATTAAATATCTGTAGATCTGAGTAAATAGATATATCATAATGTAGGGATGTTGTAGAGAAAGAAAAAGATTGTATAACTGTAGACCTGAGTTACTAGACACAACAACATGTAAAGATGTTGTAGAGTGATAACATTTGTATAACAAAAGAGCAGAGTGATCAGACATAATAGAATTTAAGGATGTAGATTTATTAGAAAAAGTTTAGATAATTGTGCAACTGACTGACTAGGAAGTTTTAGTGTAAGAACTAGTTTGGATAACTGTACAGCTTAGTGTGTTGACAAAATGGGAAGCAAGGAAGTTGTATTATAAGAACAAGTATTGATAACTTTAGAGTTGACTGACTAGACACAACAACATGTAAGGATGTTGTTCAGTAAGAACAAGTTTATATAACTGTAAAGCTGAGTGATTAAACACAATATGTGTGGATTTGAATAATAGCAACTTTTTATACTTGTAGAATTAGACACAACAGTAAGATTCAATGTTATAGAGTAACAACAAGTTTGGATAATTGTACAGCTTATTGATCAGAAACAACAATGTAATAATCTTATAGTGGAAGAACAGGTTTCGATAGGTGTACAGCTATTGTACAGGTGACTGACTAGACACAACAGTATGTAAGTATGTTGTAGTGTAAGAAATTTGGATAACTGTACATCTAAGTGACCAGACTCAACATAATGTAGGTGTTTTGAAGCGTACCTACAAGGTTGGATAACTGTAGTTCTGAGTGAGTAGAAAGAACAACATGTAATGATATTGTAGAGTAATAACAACATCTTTGGGTAAATGTAGAGCTTAGTGAATACATGCAACAGTAAATAAGAATATTGTTGCATGAGAACAAGTTTGAATAACAATAGAGATGAGTAACTACACACAACAATATGTTAGGATGTTGTAAAGCTACAATAAATTTGAATAACTGTAGGGTTGAATGGCTAGACACAACATTATCTAAGGATTTCGAAGAGTAACAACAAGTTTGGGTAGCTCTGGATCTCAGAGACTAGACATAACATGTAATATTGTTGTAGTGTATGAACATGCTTGGTGAACTGTACAGCTGAGCAAATAGACACAACGTATAAATGTTGTAGAGTAAGAACAAGTTTTGACACCTTTACAGCAGAGTGATTTGACACAGTAGTATTTCATTATTTGTACAAAACCGAAAACATTTGGATAACTGTACAGCCGAATGAATAAATAGACACAAGAAGATGTAAGTATATTGCAGAGTATGAACAAGTTTGGATAACTGAGGAGAGGAGTGATGAGACACAATAGAATGTAATGATGTTGTTTTGTAAGAAAAAATGGGGATAAATATACAGTGACTGACTAGATATAATAGTATATAAAGATGTTGTAGTGTAACAACAAGATTGTATGACAGTACTACTCAGTGAGTAAACACAACAGCATATAAGGATATTTTAGAGTATAAACAAGTTTGTATAACTGTAAACCTGAGTTACTAGACACAACATGAGTTAGAACAAGTTTGCAAAACTGTAGAGCAGAGTGACAACACCCAATAGAATGTAATAATGTTGTCTTGTAAGAACAAATTGTGATAAATATACAGCTGATTGACATGATGCAACAGTTTCTAGAAAGTTATATTGTAACTACAAGTTTGTTTAACTATACTACTGAGTGACTGAAGACTACAACATTTAAGAATGTTGTAGAGTAAGAACAAGTTTGTATAAGGGCAGACCTGGATTACAAGACACAACGATATGTAAGGATTTTTTAGAGTATGAGGAAGTTTTGATAATAGCAGATCTAAGTGACTAGATATAATAACATAACAATATTTATGGATGTTGAAGAGTAACAAGAAGTTTGAATGACTCTAGTTTTGAGTCATTATACACAACATTATGTAAGAATATTGTAGTGCAAGCACAACTTTTGAATGACTGTAAAGCTGAGAGACTGGAGTCAACATTATATAAGGTTTTTTTAAAGTACCAATAAATTTGGATTACTGTAGAGGTGAGTGTCTATAAGCAACATTATGTAAGGATGTTGCAGAGTAAGAACGAGTTTGTATAACTGTATTACTAACTGACAAGAAATAACAGTATTTAAGGATGTTGTAAAGTAACAACAAGTTTGAACAAATGGAGAGTTGAATGACTAGAAACAATATTATGTGAGGATTTTAAAGAATAACAAGAAGTTTGGACAACTCCAGATCTGAGTCACTAGTTGTGAATTGAACAAAACTTGTGAGTTATTTGTAGCTTAGAACAGATAGAATTAGAATAAAATGAAGTCTGGATAACTGTCCAGCTGAATAACAAGACACAAAAGTATGTAAAGATATTGTAGTGTGAGAACACATCTGAACAGAATAGAATGTAGTTAGTAAGAACAAGTTTGGATAACTGTGCGACTGACTGATTAGATACAACAGTATGGAAGGAAGTTTTAGTTTAACAAACAAGTTTAGATAACTGTACAGCTGTATGACTGGACACAACAACATGTAAGGATGTTGTAGAGTAAAAAAAAATGTGTAATGGTGGAGAGGAGTGACCAGTTACAATAGAATAAAATGATGTTGTCTTGTAAGAAAAAATTGTGATAAATGTGCACCTGAGTGACTAGATACAACAGTTTGTAAGGAAAATTATATTGTAACTAAAAGTTTGTTTTACTGTACTACTGAGTGACTAGATACAACAGCATTTAATAATATTGTAGAGTGAGAACAAATTTGTACAATAATAGGCCTGAAATACTTGACATAATAACATGTAAGGATGTTGTAGAGTAAGAATAAGTTTATTTAACTGTTTCGTTCAGGGGTCTCCAAACTTTTTTTCACATGGGGCCAGATTACTTGGGGAATGAGAAGCGCGGGTCACATGATCATTATATTCAATACCCATAAGTTAGAACGAAAGCTCTCTGTAAAAGACTTAACACTAAGTTTAGGATGCCACATTAGCCACGTGGGAGTAGCATGCAATACACACATATAATAAAAAAACAAACAGAAATACAACCAACATTTTTATTTACCGAAAGGTTATCAAAGAAGGTCACATTAGCAAAAAACAATTGTCACATTACACATAGTGAGTACATATCTGAATTTCACTAAGCCGCAAAAACGTTAGTGACATTTATGAAATTGGTGTTTGCTTTCAAAATATCTTCAATGTTCGGTTTTTAATTGCTACATTCAATCATTAGAATTACTTTCAAATGTTCATCAGTCAACCTTGATCGATGTACCGACTTCACATACTTCATTTTTTAAAATGCTTGTTCACAGACATAAGTTGTTCCGAACATTGATGTCATACCAGATTCGAACTGTTTCAGCTGTGGAAAATCATCTTCAGGTATGCAGCTGTAAAATTCAATAAGTTGTTTCTCTCTGTGCTTTGCTTTCAACAAGTCATTTCCTTGCAAATCGATGACCTCCAGCTGAGTTCCACTGTCACGTCATCAATTACACAATGAAAAGGATTCTGAAAAAGAAGAATGTCACTTTCGATTCGGTCGATATTAGGAAATCTCTGCAAATGCATTTAAATGCTTATTTAAATCACCAATAATCTTTTTCCGAAACTCCAAGTTGACATCTTCTTTGATTCCAGTATGACACTTACCAAAACACTGAAAATGAGAGAGGTTTTCTCCTTCCAAATGTGCTTCAAACAATGACAGCTTTCTCCAAAATTCCTTAATGATTCTATAGAAATCACAGACAAGGTTATTCTTCCCCTGCAGCGGTATGTCTGCGGACTTACACGCTAAAATCCGGGTTTCGATACCCGTGATGGGCAGAGCACAGATAGCCCATTGTGTAGCTTTGTGCTTAATTCAAAAAACAACAACTTCTTCCCCTGAAGTTTCCAGTTCAATTCATTCATGTGATTTCAACCAAAAATGACAACTTTGACAACCAGGTTGGATCCGACAGAAGTGGATCGGCTCTATATTTCTATATAATAAATATATATATTTCTCTTCTCAGCTTATAAAAACGAGACAAGACTTTACCGCAGCTGAGCCACCTCACCGCCGTGTGATAAGGCAAGTCACAGAAATTCGAATCAATTTCTTCAAGAAACACCTTGAACTGGCGATGATTAAGTGGATGACTCCGAATGAAGTTCACTGCAGAAATGACTGGTTTCAGTACGCAAGGAATGTCTGAGTCTTTTCTACAGAGTGCTTGCTAGTGTATGAACAGAGCGCTTAGGAGTTGAAGATCTTCCAACTGTTTCCTGATCAGCCCCACCAGACCCTTCTTCACTCCAACCATGTTTCTTCCTCCATCAACTGTTACACCTCTAAGCTGATTCCACTGAAGGTTATAGTCTTGCAAAGTTTTATGCACTTCATGAAAATGTCTTCTCCCGTTGTTCTTCCGTGCATGCTGCAAACTGATGCCAACTCTTCCGTGATCTGAAAGTCCAAAGTAACTCCACGAATGAACACGAGAAGTTGTGACTCGAGAGATCAGTAGACCCATCCAGCGCCAGAGAATACCACAGGGAGTTTTAGCTTTTTGGCGTATCTGTAACGCGATGTTCCCTCCAAGTTCTTCTGCTCTCCGTACAACTGAAGTTGCTGAAAGGCTCATACTTTCAAAGAAATTGTCTTTTTAAGGACACAGCTCATTTTCTGCTTCCATCATATACTCTTTAATGAAGTTTCCGTTAGTAAAAGGTTTTCCTTGCTCTGCCATCCTATGCACTATTTTGTAACTTGTACGAGTGACAAATTCATTTTCAGCAAACTTTCTCGTGAAGAGATTCTTTTGAGATTCAAAAACACGTTTCATGGATTCAAATTTCTCAAAACGGAACTTTCCTGAAAATTTCAAATATGTTGACAGATGTTTTGTTTCATAGTGACGTCGAAGATTGTACTCTTTCAAAACGGCAACACTTTCTGTGCATATCACAGAAGTAGCTTTCTGGTTTTATTATTTCCACAAAGTGCTTTTCTCCCTCTTCTTCATTGAAAGCACGACACTCAGAGTCCACTTTTCTTCTTTTAAAAGCAGTCATAACGATGGGTAAAAAAACAACAACAGGATCTGGAAATGAATAACACAGAACGCTGTGAGAAAAATATTGTACTGGTCCAAGAACGCACAAACAAAATATATTGAAATATACGTTTGCCACGATACTTAAGAACGATTTACGAATAAGCAATATGAGCTTTCTGAAGCGGTAACCCTCGGCTGCTGAATTTACAAGACAAGTCGATAGGACGAGGGTTAAGTCTGTTCTTGTTTTCGAAATCCTAATGCTTTTATAGATACGTGCCTCGATATGAATAAACGGGCAGCAAGGACGAAAGAAGAATTTTCAAATTGGTTAAATATGTGCGTGACAGCCATGTTTCTTTTTATCATCATGTCTCGTGTTTGCCAGCTTAATGCGACAATTGGTGTGATTTATTTTGTTGTGACAGTCGGACATTTGATGAAATGCCACATTTTATTTTTAAGCGGCTAGCTGCTAGCGGGCCAGTCAAAATGACCTCGAGAGCCGTAGTTTGGTGACCTTTGGTATAGCTGATTGACCAAACATATTAGTAGGTAAGGATGTTATAGTGAAATAACAAGTTTAACTGTACAACGTATTGACCAGATACAGTAGAATGTAAGGATAATGGTACAGCTGCGTAAATAGACACAACATCATATAAGAATGTTGTAGAGTAAGAACAGTTTTGTACAACTGAAGTACATGTCAGTTGTTTTTGAAACTTTTTTTGTTTGTATAAAAAAGATTAGAGATAAGTAAGAGGCCTTTTTCTGTGTTCTTTAAAATCTATAGCTTGCTGTAGTTGCAATGACTAACACATCTATAAAAAGTATTTATTTGGTATAACACTGAGTATTATTTCAAATTTCGCAGTGGCAGTTTTTTAGTGTGAGATACCAACTTTATTATCATTCACAAGATTTACACACATGGTTTACTGTTGTTCTAGAAGTATTTCATGTAAGCTCATAATATGACATGTGATGATTAGAGATATTCAAGTCCTCTGTTTTGTTTTTCTGCAAAACTTTTTTCAGTTTTCTGTCAACATAAATTTATGAAATGCAATCCCATTGTTGCTTGGCTAGTCTGAGGTACGATGAAAGCAAGAAATTTAAGTGTGTTACGTTAATGCTGTTTTATTATTTGATGTATTGTAATCTGTTACGGCTGTCATGAACTTGCAGTTCAAATTCCGATGTTTTATCTGACATATTCACAAATCCATCACTTAATGCCATCATCTGTCTGACCTCTTGTTGATTCTTTGACATCAGTAATCAGGTCCTCACGACTTTACTCCAGGTGATTTAATATTGTTGGTTCTGTTTCTCGATTTGCATTTCAATTGCTTTTTATAACAAGTTGGCTCAATATTAGCAGCAAGGTTTCTTTGCATATTAATTGAAAACCAAACTAATACAGTAATGTATTGGAAACTTTTCTACAAGATATTTAAAACTAGATGTGTTTAAAACTGACAAGCTATAAACGAAAGCAATCAGAAGTTTTGTTTGTCAGTAGATCTTGTCTGTAGAATAACACTAGTAATTAAACAATAATGTTGAACCAGGTGTTAGAAGATGTTTGATATAGACGAGTTACACGGATTGTACACAAAGTTGTAACTACCGAAGAAAATACACTTAGTTTACCTTATTTTATGCACATGTGTTGTTAATATTTGAAATGAAGTAGATTTATTTTAAATAAGTAGCTTAGAACACAAAATATCAGCCTTTAATAAAAGATAAAAACTGTGTTTATTTGATTGTTATGAAAGCTATAAATGGATATTCGTGTTCAACACCTCACGAGTATTGAAATCTGGTTTTCATGAAACTGAATACTTACTACTGATCCATCAGTAGTGGGAGTGAAAGATGTCTTGTTTTGTTTTTCACAGACAGTGGTTAAAATGATGTTCAACAAAAAGCAGTGATTAGATAATTATCAATTAAATAACGTGTCTTAAAACATCGATAAATGAAGGTTTAATATCTCCTAATTAATGATATTTATGGTGTTTTGAGTTTGTTTTTGTTTTTGACTAAACACAATAAATGCATATTTGTGTATGTTTTCAATCTATATTTATAATGACAAAATTCATGTTTGTTTGCACTCTTCACTTCTCAAAGTAGCCTACTGAGCCAATTCTAACCAAAATTTGTATGTCAACATTATGACATGACGGATTAGAACGCTCTATTGGTTGCTTTCTTTCATTAGTTTATTTCTTTCTTATTTTTATTTATTCTGGTAATGTAGTTTGTCATAAAGATTATTTTATAGGAACATTTATGTATATATACATGTGTTTATATTGCAAAGCCTAAAGCTGATATAACAGCCGTTTGGATATTATTTTACTTCCATAAAAGATAAAGTAATTAATTCTCCTTGCTCTAAGTAATAAGTGACTCACAGTAGTTCAGGTGACGATGTGTGGAGCTGGTGTTTTGTAGTATTCATTCTATTATCTCTCAAACTAGTTGTACTTAATACATTGAAGACGTGTTTATCAAGAGATGGAATAGGATGACGATGTGTAGAACTGGTGTTTTGTGTTATTCATTCTATTATCTCTCAAACTAGTTGTACTTAATACATTGGAGACGTGTTTGGCAAGAGATGGAATAGGGTGACGATGTGTAGAACTGGTGTTTTGTGGTATTCATTCTATTATCGCTCAAACTAGTTGTACTTAATACATTGGAGACGTGTTTATCAAGAGATGGAATAGGATGACAATGTGGGCTATCTGCCTCCACTCTAGCTTGTCTCTTCACATTTGGCGCATATAGTATTGATGTGGCTTTTTGAGAAATCCAACGAGTAAACGACAAGCAAGGTGGCATATTTTAAATATGCTAATTATTTGAGTTTAGGTGAATAGAGTGTACCTCAACCACTTCTGACAACTTTCTTTTCATATATTTTGTTACATTTGATTGTTTTTGACTATCAGAAGTAGGTTCAGAAAGGATAGAAAAAGACCGTGTGATTTTTTGTGTTTTCAGGGAATTATATATTTTTGTTCCATATAATAAAAAAAGTTCTAGGTTTTGTTTATTTGTAGTTAAGCACAAAGCTTAATAGGCTAATAATATAATAGTATAATAGGCTACCGTGCTCTGCCCACCACTTGTATCTAAACCCGGTTTCTGGCGTTGAAAATTCACAGCCATATCAAGACACACGATGGTTTTAATAGAAAATCCATACCTCGCACAAGAAACACATAACTGTTTGACTTTTTTCTCTAAATATTATTTTGTTTCTTTGTTTGAAAATTCTCACAAAGTTACAAAAGGGATATCGGTACATAGTTGCCATAATGTCGAACCAATAGACTCCAGGCTTAATGGTTCTTTTGTTACTCTTTTAATACATCGATGTTTCCCGAAGCATATTTGTAACAATTCAATTGAGCAAATGCACATTTTCGTTCAAGTACCCTGAAGACATTTTTTTCATCAACCACAAATAAAACATTTTTATGTTAAAGGTAAACATAAATGCACGTTTCTTACAGATTAAGCCTATTAATAAACCATTGTGTGATTTACTTATGTTTTGCATGAATAACAGAAAGTATTGTTATACGTGTAAAATTTAGAATTTTGGCTTATTGTTGGACTTCTTATTGCTAAACAATAGTCTATCTGTGCTCTGTTACTCTATAAAAGTGACAATTATTTCCATTATTTGGACAAAGGCTCAAACAAATATTTGGTAACAACGGAAGATTCTGGTGAACTGCTCTCTCTCTCTGGTCAATAGTCTAAAATTAGAAGCAAACCCTAGTTAAGTCTTAACTGGCCATTGATGAGGATATTTCACGATATGTAACAAAGGGTCCTTTTTATTTTAAGGAGAATTTCTTTCTGAGATATATTTTGTCAATATCCATAACATATTTTTTAACTTAACTAATTCATTATTTATTGAAATTTCAATATTAAATGTATTAAAATACTTTTTGTTTTTGCTATACACTTTCATCAAAACTGCTACTTTAGCGCCATCTTTTGCACCAAAATTAATATAAGCATATCTTAATCTTGAAAAAAATTAGTTTACATTAAAATCTAAAGCAACAATATTTGATTGGAGAAAGCACGCGTGAGCAATGTCAACATTTCTACAAACGCGTATGATTCTTATAAAGAGCCGAGAGACGAAAAACAGAATATTGTCGGTGATATACAATCAGTATTCTATAAGCCTAAAAAGCTTTTACGTCTTTCTTGATGACGAGAAACCCACTTGAAATAAAAATGTATCTTCGAAACAGCTGGTATTGGTATTAACACTTTTATTGATAAGCAGAGAATAATTTCTAGTAATCGTAAAACTACAGAACAGGATTAGGAACCTTAATTTTTTTCGAGCGTACCAACCGTTCAACTTCAGACGTTATTATTTCTACAGGGACATTAAATATCTTCACCGAAAGGAATGAATTATTAAAGGTATGAGACCAGTTAAAAAAAAAGGCGTAAGATTAAGCGAGGTTAAACAGTATCAACTCAGAATAAACCTTTTCCACGCGGACTTGGATCGTCGATAAAATATTCTGTTTTAAACTAGATATACGACTCAGTATTGTCTTATAAGTTTGTAATACTGTCGTATATAAATCATCATTTGTAATAACTGTTAGTAATAACCGTAATTATAAATTGTATAATTTTGGTGTTTGTATATTAAAATATATTTGGATAAAGAAAAGAAAAATGGAAATTGTGTGTATCAATTTTGTTGGCAAATAACAAAGTTAATTCATATTAACTATTAATTCCAAATCGAATTTCCTATTATTTGAGATAGTATTACGAAACGTACATAGTAATAAATCGGAGAGGTAGGTTGGTTGATTTGGCGTTTTAAGGCACAAAGCAGCCAGGCTCTGTGCGACAAACAACCTGTAAGAAAACTGAAAATAAAATTGATAAAATTCGTAAAACGGAATCATGTTAAACAAAACAAAGCCTATTTTTTGAATTAAAACTTAAATAGTATTAAATCCATTTTTAAATCTAGTTTACACCAGAAAGAGAAAAAATAAAGTAATACAAGTTTTAAAAGACTGTAACGTGCCTCCCAGTGGCTCAGCGGTATATCTACGGACTTACAACGCTAAAAATCAGGTTTCGATATCCGTGGTGGGTAGAGTACAGATAGCCCATTGTGTAGCTTTAGGCTCAATTCAAAACAACAACTCTGTAGCATAATTTTAATTATTATAACTCGCTTGGATGACTAACGGATAGGTTCAAACATCAGTTTTAGTCATCTCTGAAGTTGGCTTTTCCAGTCCTGGTTTCGAGTTATTTTGCGTCACGGCCATTTTATAGTTTTGTATCGAACTAGTTTTACTTTAAATCGTAAAAAGACATCATTTTAAAAAAGCAGTCTAATTTGTGAATACTTAAATAGCGTTAAAAAGGCTAATGTCCTTAAAAACTAAAAACATTTGTAAGATGGACATTGTAATCATTGCCAATGACACTTTTCAGTATCAGGAATAAACCTTGGGACAAAATATGTCTTAAAATGGTGCCGTCGTTGACAAATCGGAGAGTTGTCCGAAATAAAATTGTAGTACGTAACAGTAAAAACTTTTTTTTTTTCAATTTACAAACCTCTTATCACATATATTACATACAAAACAAGTGCAAAAACAAATACACAGTTATATAAAATTGAATGTACTTAATACTATGTGTAATTGCTCATATTAAAGGACACACAATAATGTAACGTTATGAACAAGGACGAACAAGTTTAGAATAAAATTGAAAGAAAGAATTGACATCATTATGAATAACATACTTGGAATAAATCAAAACTTTTCTTTCTCAACTCACCCTTATAAAATGACAACAGATTTAAATGGATATTTTTGGCAAAACAAATTTTCCTAACAGTTACAATACAATATTTAGTTAATGTAATCAAAAACATACACTGTAGGCTGTTATCTTTTCCTAATCCTTCTAGGAAACCCTGAACAAGAATTCGCCGTTTCTGATTCATTGGTACTAATTTTTGTATGATAAAGGAAATAGTGTCGAATACTAATGTCCATAAGAGTTGAACCATTGGACACAGGCAATATAAATGTCTCACTGTTTCAGTTTCTTTTCCACAAAGTGTACATGAGCTAGTATCATGTTTTTCATATGAACAAGTTTATTGTTCGTCATTAAAGCATTTTGATAAAATAAATAATCCACATCAGCAAAGACAAAGCCTTTAAATGGGTGATAAGTATATCTATGCATTTTTCCAGTTATTATCTGTTAAAATATCTTTCCATGCAGTAATTTCTTTAGTAGCAGGGATGGAGTTCTGGTATATCAACTTAATCAGTTTTATAACAAGATCATTTAAGTGGATAACATTTTCGCCATCTGAATCACACATCTGTCGTACCTGTAATTGTGTGAATCTCTCTTTCAACCAAGTCTTTCCATTCTTCTGGAATAGCATCATATAACTTTTTGTAATACAGTCTAACGTGAACAGGTATCACACTTTCAAATACATCATGACAATAGTTTTTGAGGGAAGCCAACGAGGGACAAATTCGTAAGTGAGGTCCCTTAAGCGAATTAGTCCTGCGCTAATAAATTTTTTATTGTAGAATGTGCTTAACCTCATAGTGGGAACAAAAACATTGAAAAACAGTGGTTGCCGGAAAACAATTTATGTGTTATTTGGGAAGATTTGACGACACCTAACGAGCGTTTTACATGACTCTTATACTTCTCAATAAAATGTAGGAACAATCATCTTGTGTCGTGGGAGAATGTCACGATACCACACATCGTGCCCAAGATTTAAATCACCATACTTGCTTAAAAGATGGGCAAAGAGGATAACAGAGATGGAAGTGTGTTATATCTGTTTGATTTAAACCTAAACGCCGCCTTTTTCATCTTAACGTCTGTTAAATTGAGACCACTTTTTAATTTCGAAGATATCAAAATATCATAACACACTTTTTGTACTCCACCATCCCATATAAACCGTGAAATATCATATTTAATTGTCAGATAAATCCTGTTTTCCATCGGCAAGACCAGGGGTCACTAAACTACAGCCCTCGACGTCATTTTGTTCGCCAGCACCTAACCGCTTGAAAATAAAAAGTGACATTTCATCAAATGTCCGACTGTCATAACAAAATAAATCAAACCGATGGTCGGTTTAAGCTAGCAAACACAAGACGCTATAATAAAAAGAAACAAGGCTGTTACGCGCATTTATTTTAACCAATAGGAAAATTCTTCTTTCGTCCTTGCTGCCCGTTTATTCATATCGAGGCACCTATCTATAAAAGCATTAGGATTTCGAAAACAAGTACAGACTTAACCCTCGTCCTATCGACTCGTCTTGCAAATTCAGCGGGCTTGGGTTACCGCTTCAGCAAGCTCATATCTCTAAGTAGTCGGGTTATGCGCTTTTCATAATTCGTTCTTAATTAAGTGTCGTGGCAAACGTACGTTTCAGTATATTTTGTTTGTGCGTTCTTGGACCAGTACAATACTTTTATCACAGCGTTCTGTGTTTTTCTTCTTCAGATCCCGTTTTGTTTTTTTCACCCATCGTTATGGCTGCTTTTAAAATAAGAAAAGTGGACTCTGAGTGTCGTGCTTTCAATGAAGAATGGGGAGAAAAGCACTTTGTGGAAATAAAAAACAGAAAGCTACTTGTGTGATATGCACAAAAAGTGTTGTCGTTTTGAAAGAGTACAATCTTCGACGTCACTATGAAACAAAACATCTGTCAACATATTTGAAATTTTCAGGAAAGTTCCGTTTTGAGAAATTTGAATCCATGAAACGTGTTTTTGAAGTTCAAAAGTATCACTTCACGAGAAAGTTTACTGAAAATGAACCTGTCACTCGTACAAGTTACAAAATAGTGCATAGGATGGCAGAGCAAGGAAAACCTTTTACTGACGGCAACTTTATCAAAAAGTGTAGGATGGAAGTAGCAAATGAGTTGTGTCCTGAAAAAGACAATTTCTTTGAAAGTATCAGCCTTTCAGCAACTTCAGTTGTACGGAGAGCAGAAGAACTTGGAGAAAACATTGCATTACAGATACGCCAAAAAGCTCGAAACTCCCTATGATATTCTCTGGCACTGGATGAGTCTATTGATCTCTCGAGTACGTCACAACTTCTCGTGTTCATTCGTGGAGTTACTTTGGACTTTCAGATCACGGAAGAGTTGACATCAGTTTGCAGGATGCACGAAAGAACAACTGGAGAAGACATATTCATGGAACATAAAACTTTGTAAGACTATAACATTTAGTGGAATCAGCTTAGAGGT
Organism: Carcinoscorpius rotundicauda; assembly: GCA_011833715.1. NCBI lineage: Eukaryota > Metazoa > Arthropoda > Merostomata > Xiphosura > Limulidae > Carcinoscorpius > Carcinoscorpius rotundicauda. The sequence continues at coordinate 137,555 of MU034011.1, read as the reverse complement.
TAACAGTTGATGAAGGAAAAAACATGGTTGGAGTAAAGAAGGGTCCGGTGGGACTGATCATGAAACAGTTGGAAGATCTTCAACTCCCAAGCGTTCTGTTCATTCACTGCATCATACATCAGCAAGCATTCTGTGGAAAAGACTTAGATATTTCTTGCGTACTGAAATAAGTAATTTTTTGCAGTGAACTTAAATCGGGGTCATGCACTTAACCATCGCCAGTTCAAGGTGTTTCTTGAAGAAATTGATTCGGATTTCTGTGACTTGCCTTATCACAAGTCGGTGAGGTGACTCAGCTTGCAGTAAAGTCTTGTCTCGTTTTTATAAGCTAAGAAGAGAAATATATATATTTATTATATAGAAATATAAAGCTAATCCACTTCTGTCGGATCCAACCTGGTTGTCAAAGTGTCATTTTTGGTTAACATCACATGAATGAATTGAACTTGAAACTTCAGGGGAAGAATAACCTTGTCTCTGATTTCTATAGAATCATTAAAGGATTTTGAGAGAAAGCTGTCATTGTTTGAAGCACATTTGGAAGGAGAAAACCTCTCTCATTTTCAGTGTTTTTGTGAGTGTCACACTGGAATCACAGAAGATGTCAATTTGGAGTTTCAGAAAAAGATTATTGGTGATTTAAATAAGCATTTAAATGCATTTGCAGAGATTTCCTAATATCGACAGAATCGAAAGTGACATTCTTCTTTTTCAGAATCCTTTTCATTGTGTAATTGATGACGTGACAGTGGAAATACAGCTGGAGGTCATCGATTTGGAAGGAAATGACTTGTTGAAAGCAAACCACAGAGAGGGACAACTTGTTGCATTTTACAGCTGCATACCCGAAGATGATTTTCCACAGCTGAAGCAGTTCGAATCTGGTATGACATCAATGTTCGGAACAACTTATGTCTGTGAACAAGCATTTTAAAAAATGAAGTATGTGAAGTCGGTACATCGATCAAGATTGACTGATGAACATTTGAAAGTGATTCTAATGATTGAATGTAGCAATTAAAAACCGAACATTGAAGATATTTTGAAAGCAAATGCCAATTTCATAAATCTCACTAACTTTTCTGCGGCTTAATGAAACTCAGATATGTACTCACTGTGTGCAATGTGACAATTGTTTTCGCTAATGTCACCTTCTTTGATAACCTTTCGGTAAATAAAAATGTTGGTTGTATTTCTGTTTGTTTTTTTATTATATGTGTGTATTGCATGCTACTCCCACGTGGCTAATGTGGCATCCTAAACTTAGTGTTAAGTCTTTTACAGAGAGCTTTCGTTCTAACTTATGAATATTAAATATAATGATCATGTGGCCCGTGCTTCTCATTCCCCAAGTAGTCTGGCCCTCTGTGAAAAAAGTTTGGTGACCCTGTTCCAAATAATAGGCCTACTTAGGATCACGCTGAGCGTCTCTCGACAAGTAATTGTTCTCCCTATGTAACTTTGACTTTAATTTGTTTTTGAATTTCGCACAAAGCTACTCGAGGGCTATATGTGCCAGCCGTCCCTAATTTAGCAGTGTAAGACTAGAGGGTAGCTAGTCATCACTACCCACTGCCAACTCTTGGGCTACTCTTTTACCAACGAATAGTGGGATTGACAGTCACATTATAACGCCCCGACGGCTGAAAGGGCGAGCATGTATGGCGCGACCGGGATGCAAACCCGCGACCCTCAGATTAAGAGTCGCACGCCTTAACACGCTTGGCCATGCCGGGGCAATCAGTAAATGATAAAACTATCTTACGACCGAGTAGTGGAGTACACCAATATGATAATTAATATCACTAATATCTAAACCTCCGTGAATAAAAATCGCAACACCTTTTCTATGTAATTCGGTAGGGTCAGAGATAATATCCCCTCCCCAACGTAAGTTAACTTTATCAAAAAAAGTAACATACCAAAATGTTTCCTGTGAACAAATAATATCACATTTTCTCTTTTTAAGAAAGGTTAAAACTTTTTCTAGCTTAAACATATAAGATAACCCGTTATCAGTAATTACTTTCTGATTATGTTTCCAGCTATTCTTGAGACGAACCTGTTTTCTTTTGTATTTTTTGTGGTTATTTTCCTCAGTCGATAGCCTTTTTCTTGTTGCATTCGCGTAGTTCATAACATTATCTTCTGATTCTGTAACAGTGGCGGAAACAGTCTCCAACGGTTTTTCTTGCCTCGTGTTCTCAACATACGATTGAACGTTAGTAACTTGAGTAATTAAAACAGGCGATTCCACTTCTACTCCGGACGCGATGGGGGTGTCGGTGAATTCAGGAGGCGTTTCTTTTTCGATATTATAAGTTGATCATTATGGTTATTGCAACCTCGCGAAAAATGTCTGATCTCTCCACATTTCTGATATTTACATTTAGGACACCTGCTGTACAAATGATCATCGGCCATACATCTATCAGACACTTTTACCTGATCATTGTGTTTTATCTGACAGAATGCAGCCTTTCCAACTGGATCTATAAGCCTTCTTTGATAACCTACGGTAGAGAAGATACACCTGTTGGTAACTGAACGCGTACATGCCTAATTCCTATATAGATACCATTAATACGTTTCCACACAATCGGGCCTTTTAGAGTGCAACCTTGTTCGATTAATTTTTCCTAAATATGTTTGTCCGTTATGTGTTTTTGTACTTGAAAGAATGAAACAGTTACAACTTTGTCAGCGACACCAAGTACTTCTCAAACCTGACCGTTAATAAAAACATTATCATCATCAGTACAAACTCTGCATTGGTTAATTATTGTTGCTCTGTCTACGTTACATTATGTTTATATATATTATTGTTTCGTGTCAAAATGTTCCTTTTGGGTTTCTAGTAAACTAATAAGGCTTGTTTCTGTCTTGAAAAAGAAAGGTTACTCGGAACGTTGCCATGACTGAAAAAATAATAAAAAATGTAATTGTATAAAAGAGGATTTACATATTAATGAAAAATTATTTAAAAAACTAAAGTTATTTAAAACTATCACAAAATCTGAACTTTTGGTTAATAAATAACTGGTTCAACAACCACCGCACGTGCAATAACTGATAGTTCAAGAACAATTGTTAAGCGTTACTGTATCACAGCAACATAATGGAAATTCGGAAAATAACAATAATTCGAACAGTGAGAAAAGTTTAAACCTCAAAAGTGTAAACACAAGAAATTATCGATATTAAATTAAGTGGAAGTAAATACAAAACAAACAAATCTTATTAATACTTCTTAATAAAGAAGGTAAAAACAAAATGATTTGTATTTTACAAAATTCTCTAGAAGGAATTAGCCGGTAAAAATATACCTTAAATTTTAAAAGTAAGCAGTTGCTGACTTGGGTTCAAGTAAAAATGCCTAATACAACTCAATTAATATATATTAATGTAATATAACCTTCTCATCGTAATCTTCCCATAATCTCGACATACGTTTACAGTTTTTTCAATTAAATACAAAATAGTTATTGTTTAAAGAATACACATGTATATATGTATATAAAAGACCATGGAACATTTCGACTTTATACTTTGGTCGTCATGATCCTTTCAGTTTTATCTTTGGTGAAATTGGAAGAAAAATCTTTAACATTTTCGAACATTTTTCTTTTAACATCATGATATTATTATTATTACGTTTGCTCAAAGTCATAATTACTTTGAGGCGAAAGGTACAAGCAGTTTAGGCAACAATGTAAGTGTAGTTATTGACATACGTGTATCACACCAGTTTCTGTAAAATTTTTCGTGCGCACTTATATGTACCACTACATTCCTTTATCAATAATATTAGCATGATATCCACAGAAGCAGTTAAACTTCAAAACTATTCCAAATACGAATCATGAAATTATCAAGGTACCAGAGAAATCAACATTTATTAATTTAATTATTTTGGTGATACCTCATAATTTTTATATCTATATAAATGCAAATCTAACAGATGTTTTACTAACTTACACAGGATTATAGTCCAACAACAAACACTGGGCATGAAAGGTTCCGCTTCTTAATATTATGGACATAAGACGTAAGATGTAAAAAAACTTTTAAAGTATATCTAAAGAGACGAAGAGGAGTCACTGAACGTTAATTTCCTCCTCCTGTCGTTAAAGTTGTAGATAATCTTTGGATTGTGATGAGGAGAATTAACTACTTAAATTATTTAAATATTTCTTTAAGACCCTGGTGTGTCTGTTAGACGTACTTGTGTGGTTTATTGAATTCTTTAAAAACTATTAAATAAAATAGTTATGTTGTAAATAATTACTTTCTGCAAGATAGTTAACTTGAGCAAACCTTCTATCTTAATTTTATACCAACGTATATATGTGATATTAACATGAATTCTCGGTTATGAAATTTTCAAAACATTTCACTGTAATGATTTTAAGACACAATTAAATATGCTTGTCTTTGTTGTAGATTTAAAATATTGATTTTATTTATTCCTAAATCGTTTTAAAACGTTGCGATTATTCTATATTTTTAAAACTACAAATTTTGTTTTTGTTTTGCTTCGAAAAACGAAGTACACAGTTTGCCTCTGCACTTTGCCATTCGGGACATACAGGGTTTCAAGAAAGGAAAGGCCTTGATGGCAATATGAAACTTCGTTTGTTCGAAATTGAAATAACTTGTCTAACCATACATTATCTTGTTCCATAAAATACTATGTATTCTTTTATCATAATTCAGCCTCGTAATTCAAATAAAATACAAAATGATAAAGCATTCTTTTCAAAATTGAAAAAAGTGCTATTGTTGCTGCAGAAATTGTTCTCAAACACTTTTTCTTCTAATATCGTATCATCAGTTGAACTTGTACTTCTCAGTTTAGTGCATATACCTAAAATCATATCCTTACTTAAATAAATCCCTCTGTGATTTAAACAGAAAGAATTGAAAACTTACATGACGGGTTTTCAACAGTAAACTATGGTATTTGGAAGGTAAGTAGTGGTAATGGTATACATCACGACAACCGAGATTGGGAAAGAACGATTGGCTAAAATCAATAAAAACGCGTCGTTTTTACTCAAGTTAGAAGAGCAAATTGTTTCAATTTTATTTTAAATTACTGTGATTTTCCAGCTTTGTGGCTGAGGGTGCCATATAACACTCATATAAATAAATAAATTCACAATCATTACTTATTTCGTTGGAACTGTACTTTAAAACTAAAATAAAAATTCATAACTTTCATTTAGATGTACAAAATGGAATAAATTAAAAAGATGTTAAAAGAAATTAATATGAAGTTTTTAATATTTGGAAATACAAATGAAAGTTTATTTTCCACATTATTTTAATTCAGTGCTACAGTTTTCCCCTCGAGGCTGTTTTTGGTTGTAAGGGCCTGAAATAAATATATATTCATTTCTTATATGAGTATAAACGTAATACACAATCTATGGTAACTACACAAGGATGAATGTCTAGATACTGCTACATCTTTAACTACTGGTGGTGTCATTCATAAGTCACTGTTTCTATGCAGCGCACTTTCTAATACACAAAGTTATCCCTTTTCCACTTTATCTTTCTTTCAATATTTATCAAACATCTACAGATAACGACTTTCGAGAGTTAATTTCAACAGTTCGTTAATACAGAAGCTGACGGAAGATGTCTGAAAATTAATTTCAATTTGTGAATACATGTTATAAAGAGCCTCTCGTGTTCATTTAAACGTGGGCTGAATGTGTTGTCTTGGTGAAATCATTACTTATTTGGCATGCAGTGCATATAGACATAGTAATTACTTATCATTACCACTGTAACTTTCACTCAGCATATATTACAAGAACATAGATTTGCGACTTGTATTAAATCTTAAACATATTAAAGGCAATAGAATTATGAAAGGTGTGAACTTTGCTGTCAATACACATTTTCATTTAATATGTGTCACTTACTGTAGAACGTTATAGCCTCTCCATTCGGTCACGTGCTTTGAGGAAATGTTGGTAATTTTCTCGTTTTTGTGAACCAAAGGCTGGGTCAACTTTATACGTCATTTTCACTTGCAACTCTCTACGTTTCAGCCGTGGATTCTCGAAACTAACAAAAGATGATCGGATATATAGATTGTTACCATGATTTTAAAATAAAAAACCTTTGTTTAAGGGTATTTAAACAACTCAGATTAAAAATAATTTTCTATAACTCAAGGCAATATTAAATAAAAATTTCAATATCCAAAATTTATTCTTGTTAGCTTGGTACCCCCCAGTGGCTCAGCGGTATGTCTGCGGACTTACACGCTAAAATCCGGGTTTCGATACCCGTGGTGGGCAGAGCACAGATAGCCCATTGTGTAGCTTTGTGCTTAATTCAAAACAACAACAACAACAACAACCAAATGTTTAATTAAATGTCACGAAGAATTTATGGTAGAGATAAATAGTAAACAATATTCAAAACAGGATATAAATATTTGTACATCACCAGGAGATCTGCTCAAGGTTGGTGTTGTTGTCGACATTGAACGCCCCCCAGTGGCTCAGCGGTATGTCTGCGGACTTACACGCTAAAATCCGGGTTTCGATACCCGTGGTGGGCAGAGCACAGATAGCCCATTGTGCAGCTTTGTGCTTGATTCTAGACAACAACAACGACATTGAACGAAGGTTTCCAGCAATCTTGTCTTATAAGAACTGCTTGAATGATGATGAAAATGAAAACATTCAATTTCAACGTAACTATATTCAACAACAGATAATGATAATGCCTTAGGAATTTTGAAGAATAGTGTATAATAATATTACAAATCTTAAGAGACATGACAAATAGTGCAGTGACAAAATCTATAATAGGCCTAATACTAATGTATTATGACAATAATACATAACAATGAAAACATTTTGGAAAAGGCATTCATACCATAAATATATGTTGTTAGATTTATAAAATACAAGCTTCTTCCACCAAGAACAGCATTCAGTCAGCGAGTATTAACTTAACCATCAGTCTCTCGCTAGTACAGAGATAAGTCTACAGATTTCCAACGCTACAATCATGGGTTCGATTCTACTTGGTAGAATTAACAGATAGCCGAAAGTGGTTTTGCTAAATGAAAACCCACATTTCCCCTAAACCATAACATTATGTGAGAAAAGTTCGATAAAACGTAAACACTGTAGGGTAGTTTGTGTGTTTCAAGAGTTAATAATATTTTTTGAATGGTAAATTAGACCTAAAGTTAGCCAGAAGTTTTTCTCTTTCCTTTGGATTAACCCATGGCGAGTATGTATTATTTATTTTTGTTTGATAAGCACTGTACAGTTTTTTTATTTTCATAACATTTGTTACAGTACTACAAATATTAACAAATGAACTTTTACACTATATATAAACATTTATTGCATTTCTTCTCTTCAGCTAATGCTGGAATAATAAATAAATTATTGAACTTTGGTCTTTCAACAAATGTAAAAATTATAAATGTTAAAACAAACTGTTTTATGCTTATGGTCAACTCATAGGCTACCTACAGACTAATGACAAAGTTGACCATGATTTTGTAACACCCCAAAAGCTGATAGCGTGAGTTTTGATTGACATGGCGTTTCGGATTGAGAGTCCAGCACCAAAACGTCTAGAGTATTAAATGCCCAATGAATACATTTCATTATGTCAAAGTATTTCCCAAGCGAACGTATTTTGTATAATTCAATATCAATATAGCCTATTTAATACAATTTTGCATACAAAAGTGGACCTATTTTGTGTGTATCTGATATAAATGTTTAGAATCCGACGTCATTTACGCTCGTGGATACTCAGCTAGATTGTTTGTTTGTTTTTTGAATTTCGCGCAAAGCTACTCGAGGGCTATGTGCGTTAGTCGTCCTTAATTTAGCAACAAGTAATCACCACCCACCGCCAACTCTTGGACTACACTTTTACCAACGGATAGTGGGATTGACAGTCACATTATAATGCCCCCACGTCTGAGCATGTTTGATACGACGGGGATGCGACCCTCAGATTACGACCTTAACCCACCTGACCGGGCCGGGCCGAATACTCAGCTATTACTACGAGAGCTTCTGAATCTTAAATTAAATAAATCAGTTCTTATTAAAAATATATTATTTTTGGATTTTTTTATATTTCTTTAGAGTTGTAATTTTCTAATACCTTATATATTTGTCATATAATATTTAATATTATGACGTATCGCTAGATATTTTAATACCTGGCATAACTATGCCTTATAAAGAGAAATGCGATACAGGATACAGTGAGTATAAATACATACGTGTGTAAAACAATGATGATTAAAAGAACGACGAATACTTAAGAAAACATGTCGAGAAATTTGTCGCTATATATTTAGTTTGTAAGGAGACGTGCTGTTGATTTCAATAAAAAGTTATTGAAGCTGTGGATTAAAAGAAACATGTCGAGAAACCGTTTAGTTTCTAAGGAGTTACTATCGAGGTCAGTAAAGGGGTTATGCAAGCTATGGACGCTGCATTGACGAGTGGAACCAGGAAGAAACTTTGGCAGCTTTACAACACTACACTATGAGCTAAAGCTACAAATGATTGATAAGTAACAAGCTTTAAACTTCCGAAAATAGACGTCAGCCAGGACTTTGATAACGTACAGATATCAGTATAGTGACGGTCACTCCCACTATTCGTTGGTAAAAGAGTAGCGCAAGAGTTGGCGGTGGGTGGTGATTACTAGTTGCCTTCCCTTTAGTCTTACACTGCTAAATTAAGGACGGCTAACGCACATAGCCCTCGAGTAGCTTTGTGCGAAATTCAAAAACAAACAAATGTTACAAGACTTACTTAGTGCAATGCATGATATATATTTGTGAATCAGGAAAATATTGAATCCTCCAATGAATACTCCACCGCATGAACCGGGATCGTTCGTGGTTGAATGATATTGATAGCATTTTGAGTTCATCACAGCAGCTCATTTCACTGAAATAAAAATTACAAATATTTGGGTTTAGTTGAGTTGAGTTAATAAAGTATATTGTATGAGGTAGGACCATGAGAAGCTTTGAGATTCATCCGATTGTGAATCTGGATTGAGAATTCGATTCGTTAGCTGGGTTCTGATTTGATACTTTCAAATCTACACAGCTTGCGATAAACTTTGGAATCTAGATTATTACAGATTAGTTTGTTCAGATTGTTACTGAAACATGTTACTGATTGTCACAGTTGAAGCATTTACTTAAAGACAATGAACGAAAGAATTACAGAGCAAAGTTATCACGGAATTTGAGTGAAATATTTGTATGTTGAACACATTAACTCTGTAATCGTTAATGTGTAGAACATAGGTAGTACTTTTCTGAAAAATTATTTTGTGCAAACGCATGCTTGCGATCCACATTTGTTTTTATTTATGTGTTTCTTCTTATAACAAAGCCACATCGGGCTATCTGCTCAACCCACCTTGAGGAATCGAACCCCTGATTATTTTACTAATAATAATTTTAATAGTAAAAAAAATTGCTTAAGTAAAGTATTGTGCACAGAAATTTATATGTGAAAAAAAATAAAAAGGAATTTAATAAAACTAATGATTGTCTGAGAAAAAATATTATACCCAATTTAGTTATTTGGTGTTTTATTATTGTCTGAGAACTGAATCATTTAATTAGCTTTATTATATATTACAAATATTCTAAAATGTATATGTACATATCACTTTTCTCTCTTCAGTCGTTTCATAAATGTATTTTTCAACGACCACTGATAAAGGAATGTAGTGGTACATATAAGTGCGCACGAAAAATTTTACAGAAACTGGTGTGATACACATATGTCAATAACTACACTTACATTGTTGCCTAAACTGCTTGTACCTTTCGCCTCAAAGTAATTATGACTTTGAGCAAACGTAATAATAATAATATCATAATGTCAAAAGAAAAATGTTCGAAAATGTTAAAGATTTTTCTTCCAATTTCACCAAAGATAAAACTGAAAGGATCATAACGACCAAAGTATAAAGTCGAAACGTTCCATGGTCTTTTATATACATACATACATGTGTATTCTTTAAACAATAACTATTTTGTATTTAATGGAAAAAACTGTAAACGTATGTCGAGATTATGGGAAGATTACGTTTGTTTTGTTTGTTTGTTTTTTAGGAATTCGCACACAGCTACTCGAGAGCTATCTGTGCTAGCCGTCCCTAATTTTGCAGTGTAAGACTAGAGGGAAGGCAGCTAGTCATCACCACCCACCGCCAACTCTTGGGCTACTCTTTTACCAACGAATAGTGGGATTGACCGTAATATTATAACGCCCCCACGGCTGGGAGGGTGAGCATGTTTCAGCGCGACCCTCGGATTACGAGTGCACGCCTTAACGCGCTCGGCCATGCCAGGCCTGGGAAGATTACGATGAGAAGGTTATATTACATTAATATATATTAATTGAGTTGTATTAGGCATTTTTACTTGAACCCAAGTCAGCAACTGCTTACTTTTAAAATTTAAGGTATATTTTTACCGGCTAATTCCTTCTAGAGAATTTTGTAAAATACAAATCATTTTGTTTTTATCTTCTTTATTAAGAAGTATTAATAAGATTTGTTTGTTTTGTATTTACTTTCATTTAATTTAATATCGATAATTTCTTGTGTTTACACTTTTGAAGTTTAAACTTTTCTCACTGTTCGAATTATTGTTATTTTCCGAATTTCCATTATGTTGCTGTGATACAGTAACGCTTAACAATTGTTCTTGAACTATCAGTTATTGTACGTGCGGTGGTTGTTGAACCAGTTATTTATTAACCAAAAGTTCAGATTTTGTGATAGTTTTAAATAACTTTAGTTTTTTTAATTATTTTTCAGTAATATGTAAATCCTATTTTATACAATTACATTTTTTATTATTTTTTCAGTCATGGCAACGTTCCAAGTAACCTTTCTTTTTCAAGACAGAAACAAGCCTTATTAGTTTACTAGAAACCCAAAAGGAACATTTTGACACGAAACAATAATATATATAAACATAATGTAACGTAGACAGAGCAACAATAATTAACCAATGCAGAGTTTGTACTGATGATGATAATGTTTTTATTAACGGTCAGGTTTGAGAAGTACTTGGTGTCGCTGACAAAGTTGTAACTGTTTCATTCTTTCAAGTACAAAAACACATAACGGACAAACATATTTAGGAAAAATTAATCGAACAAGGTTGCACTCTGAAAGGCCCGATTGTGTGGAAACGTATTAATGGTATCTATATAGGAATTAGGCATGTACGCGTTCAGTTACCAACAGGTTATCTTCTCTACCGTAGGTTATCAAAGAAGGCTTATAGATCCAGTTGGAAAGGCTGCATTCTGTCAGATAAAACACAATGATCAGGTAAAAGTGTCTGATAGATGTATGGCCGATGATCATTTGTACAGCAGGTGTCCTTAATGTAAATATCAGACATGTGGAGAGATCAGACATTTTTCGCGAGGTTGCAATAACCATAATGATCAACTTATAATATCGAAAAAGAAACGCCTCCTGAATTCACCGACACCCCCATCGCGTCCGGAGTAGAAGTGGAATCGCCTGTTTTAATCACTCAAGTTACTAACGTTCAATCGTATGTTGAGAACACGAGGCAAGAAAAACCGTTGGAGAATGTTTCCGCCACTGTTACAGAATCAGAAGATAATGTTATGAACTACGCGAATGCAACAAGAAAAAGGCTATCGACTGAGGAAAATAACCACAAAAAATACAAAAGAAAACAGGTTCGTCTCAAGAATAGCTGGAAACATAATCAGAAAGTAATTACTGATAACGGGTTATCTTATATGTTTAAGCTAGAAAAAGTTTTAACCTTTCTTAAAAAGAGAAAATGTGATATTATTTGTTCACAGGAAACATTTTGGTATGTTACTTTTTTTTGATAAAGTTAACTTACATTGGGGAGGGGATATTATCTCTGACCCTACCGAATTACATAGAAAAGGTGTTGCGATTTTTATTCACGGAGGTTTAGATATTAGTGATATTAATTATCATATTGGTGTACTCCACTACTCGGTCGTAAGATAGTTTTATCATTTACTGATTGCCCCGGCATGGCCAAGCGTGATAAGGCGTGCGACTCTTAATCTGAGGGTCGCGGGTTTGCATCCCGGTCGCGCCATACATGCTCGCCCTTTCAGCCATCGGGGCGTTATAATGTGACTGTCAATCCCACTATTCGTTGGTAAAAGAGTAGCCCAAGAGTTGGCAGTGAATAGTGATGACTAGCTACCCTCTAGTCTTACACTGCTAAATTAGGGACGGCTGGCACATATAGCCCTCGAGTAGCTTTGTGCGAAATTCAAAAACAAATTAAAGTCAAAGTTACGTAGGGAGAACAATTACTTGTCGAGAGACGCTCAGCGTGATCCTAAGTAGGCCTATTATTTGGAACAGGGTCACCAAACTTTTTTCACAGAGGGCCAGATTACTTGGGGAATGAGAAGCACGGGCCACATGATCATTATATTTAATACTCATAAGTTAGAACGAAAGCTCTCTGTAAAAGACTTAACACTAAGTTTAGGATGCCACATTAGCCACGTGGGAGTAGCATGCAATACACACATATAATAAAAAAACAAACAGAAATACAACCAACATTTAATTTACCGAAAGGTTATCAAAGAAGGTGACATTAGCGAAAACAATTGTCACATTGCACACAGTGAGTACATATCTGAGTTTCACTAAGCCGCAGAAAAGTTAGTGAGATTTATGAAATTGGCGTTTGCTTTCAAAATATCTTCAATGTTCGGTTTTTAATTGCTGCATTCAATAATTAGAATTGCTTTCAAATGTTCATCAGTCAACCTTGATTGATGTACCGACTTCACATACTTCATTCTTTAAAATGCTTGTTCACAGACATAAGTTGTTCCGAACATTGATGTCATTCCAGATTTGAACTGCTTCAGCTTTGGAAAATCATCTTCAGGTATGCAGCTGTAAAATGCAACAAGTTGTCCCTCTCTGTGGTTTGCTTTCAACAAGTCATTTCCTTGCAAATCGATGACCTCCAGCTGAATTTCCACTGTCACGTCATCAATTACACAATGAAAAGGATTCTGAAAAAGAAGAATGTCACTTTCGATTCTGTCGATATTAGGAAATCTCTGCAAATGCATTTAAATGCTTATTTAAATCACCAATAATCTTTTTCCGAAACTCCAAGTTGACATCTTCTGTGATTCCAGTGTGACACTCACAAAAACACTGAAAATGAGAGAGGTTTTCTACTTCCAAATGTGCTTCAAACAATGACAGCTTTCTCCAAAATCCTTTAATGATTCTATAGAAATCAGAGACAAGGTTATTCTTCCCCTGAAGTTTCAAGTTCAATTCATTCATGTGATGTCAACCAAAAATGACACTTTGACAACCAGGTTGGATCCGACAGAAGTGGATTAGCTCTACATTTCTATATACTAAATATATATATTTCTCTTCTCAGCTTATAAAAACGAGACAAGACTTTACTGCAACCTGAGTCACCTCACCGACTTGTGATAAGGCAAGTCACAGAAATCCGAATCAATTTCTTCAAGAAACACCTTGAACTGGCGATGGTTAAGTGCATGACTCCGAATGAAGTTCACTGCAGAAATTACTTATTTCAGTACGCAAGAAATATCTAAGTCTTTTCCACAGAATGCTTGCTGATGTATGATGCAGTGAATGAACAGAACGCTTGGGAGTTGAAGATCTTCCAACTGTTTCATGATCAGTCCCACCGGACCCTTCTTTACTCCAACCATGTTTTCTCCTTCATCAACTGTTAACCTCTAAGCTGATTCCACTAAATGTTATAGTCTTACAAAGTTTTATGTTCCATGAATATGTCTTCTCCAGTTGTTCTTTCGTGCATCCTGCAAACTGATGTCAACTCTTCCGTGATCTGAAAGTCCAAAGTAACTCCACGAATGAACACGAGAAGTTGTGACGTACTCGAGAGATCAATAGACTCATCCAGTGCCAGAGAATATCATAGGGAGTTTCGAGCTTTTTGGCATATCTGTAATGCAATGTTTTCTCCAAGTTCTTCTGCTCTCCGTGCAACTCAAGTTGCACTTTTGAACTTCAAAAACACGTTTCATGGATTCAAATTTCTCAAAACGGAACTTTCCTGAAAATTTCAAATATGTTGATAGATGTTTTGTTTCATAGTGACACCAATGATTGTACTCTTTCAAAACGACAACACTTTTTGTGCATATCACACAAGTAGCTTTCTGGTTTTTTTATTTCCACAAAGTGCTTTTCTCCCCATTCTTCATTGAAAGCACGACACTCAGAGTCAACTTTTCTTATTTTAAAAGGAGCCATAACGATGGGTGAAAAACAAAACAAAACGGGATCTGAAGAAGAAAAACACAGAACGCTGTGATAAAAGTATTGTACTGGTCCAAGAACGCACAAACAAAATATACTGAAACGTACGTTTGCCACGACACTTAGTTAAGAACGAATTATGAAAAGCGCATAACCCGACTACTTAGAGATATGAGCTTGCTGAAGCGGTAACCCAAGCCCGCTGAATTTACAAGACGAGTCGATAGGACGAGGGTTAAGTCTGTACTTGTTTTCGAAATCCTAATGCTTTTATAGATAGGTGCCTCGATATGAATAAACGGGCAGCCAGGACGAAAGAAGAATTTTCCTATTGGTTAAAATAAATGCGCGTAACAGCCTTGTTTCTTTTTATCATAGCGTCTTGTGTTTGCTAGCTTAAACCGACCATCGGTTTGATTTATTTTGTTATGACAGTCGGACATTTGATGAAATGTCACTTTTTATTTTCAAGCGGTTAGGTGCTGGCGAACAAAATGACGTCGAGGGCTGTAGTTTAGTGACCCCTGGTCTTGCCGATGGAAAACAGGATTTATCTGACAATTAAATATGATATTTCACGGTTTATATGGGATGGTGGAGTACAAAAAGTGTGTTATGATATTTTGATATCTTCGAAATTAAAAAGTGGTCTCAATTTAACAGACGTTAAGATGAAAAAGGCGGCGTTTAGGTTTAAATCAACAGATTATAACACACTTCCATCTCTGTTTATCCTCTTTGCCCATCTTTTAAGCAAGTATGGTGATTTAAATCTTGGGCACGATGTGTGGTATCGTGACATTCTCCCACGACACAAGATGATTGTTCCTACATTTTATTGAGAAGTATAAGAGTCATGTAAAACGCTCGTTAGGTGTCGTCAAATCTTCCCAAATAACACATAAATTGTTTTCCGGCAACCACTGTTTTTCAATGTTTTTGTTCCCACTATGAGGTTAAGCACATTCTACAATAAAAAATTTATTAGCGCAGGACTAATTCGCTTAAGGGACCTCACTTACGAATTTGTCCCTCGTTGGCTTCCCTCAAAAACTATTGTCATGATGTATTTGAAAGTGTGATACCAGTTCACGTTAGACTGTATTACAAAAAGTTATATGATGCTATTCCAGAAGAATGGAAAGACTTCTTTGAAAGAGAGATTCACACAATTACAGGTACGACAGATGTGTGATTCAGATGGCGAAAATGTTATCCACTTAAATGATCTTGTTATAAAACTGATTAAGTTAATATACCAGAACTCCATCCCTGCTACTAAAGAAATTACTGCATGGAAAGATATTTTAACAGATAATAACTGGAAAAATACATATATATACTTATCACCCATTTAAAGGCTTTGTCTTTGCTGATGTGGATTATTTATTTTATCAAAATGCTTTAATGACGAACAATAAACTTGTTCATATGAAAAACATGATACTAGCTCATGTACACTTTGTGGAAAAGAAACTGAAACAGTGAGACATTTATATTGCCTGTGTCCAATGGTTCAACCCTTATGGACATTAGTATTCGACACTATTTCCTTTATCATACAAAAATTAGTACCAATGAATCAGAAACGGCGAATTCTTGTTCAGGGTTTCCTAGAAGGATTAGGAAAAGATAACAGCCTACAGTGTATGTTTTTGACTACATTAACTAAATATTGTATTGTAACTGTTAGGAAAATTTGTTTTGCCAAAAATATCCATTTAAATCTGTTGTCATTTTATAAGGGTGAGTTGAGAAAGAAAAGTTTTGATTTATTCCAAGTATGTTATTCATAATGATGTCAATTCTTTCTTTCAATTTTATTCTAAACTTGTTCGTCCTTGTTCATAACGTTACATTATTGTGTGTCCTTTAATATGAGCAATTACACATAGTATTAAGTACATTCAATTTTATATAACTGTGTATTTGTTTTTGCACTTGTTTTGTATGTAATATATGTGATAAGAGGTTTGTAAATTGAAAAAAAAAAGTTTTTACTGTTACGTACTACAATTTTATTTCGGACAACTCTCCGATTTGTCAACGACGGCACCATTTTAAGACATATTTTGTCCCAAAGTTTATTCCCGATACTGAAAAGTGTCATTGGCAATGATTACAATGTCCATCTTACAGATGTTTTTAGTTTTTAAGGACATTAGCCTTTTTAACGCTATTTAAGTATTCACAAATTAGACTGCTTTTTTAAAATGATGTCTTTTTACGATTTAAAGTAAAACTAGTTCGATACAAAACTATAAAATGGCCGTGACGCAAAATAACTCGAAACCAGGACTGGAAAAGCCAACTTCAGAGATGACTAAAACTGATGTTTGAACCTATCCGTTAGTCATCCAAGCGAGTTATAATAATTAAAATTATGCTACAGAGTTGTTGTTTTGAATTAAGCCTAAAGCTACACAATGGGCTATCTGTACTCTACCCACCACGGATATCGAAACCTGATTTTTAGCGTTGTAAGTCCGTAGATATACCGCTGAGCCACTGGGAGGCACGTTACAGTCTTTTAAAACTTGTATTACTTTATTTTTTCTCTTTCTGGTGTAAACTAGATTTAAAAATGGATTTAATACTATTTAAGTTTTAATTCAAAAAATAGGCTTTGTTTTGTTTAACATGATTCCGTTTTACGAATTTTATCAATTTTATTTTCAGTTTTCTTACAGATTGTTTGTCGCACATAGCCTTGCTGCTTTGTGCCTTAAAACGCCAAATCAACCAACCTACCTCTCCGATTTATTACTATGTACGTTTCGTATTACTATCTCAAATAATAGGAAATTCGATTTGGAATTAGTAGTTAATATGAATTAACTTTGTTATTTGCCTACAAAATTGATACACACAATTTCCATTTTTCTTTTCTTTATCCAAATATATTTTAATATACAAACACCAAAATTATATAATTTATAATTACGGTTATTACTAACAGTTATTACAAATGATGATTTATATACGACAGTATTACAAACTTATAAGACAATACTGAGTCGTATATCTAGTTTAAAACAGAATATTTTATCGACGATCCAAGTCCGCGTCGAAAAAGTTTATTCTGAGTTGATACTGTTTAACCTCGCTTAATCTTACGCCTTTTTTTTTAACTGGTCTCATACCCTTAATAATTCATTCCTTTCGGTGAAGATATTTAATGTCCCTGTAGAAATAATAACGTCTGAAGTTGAACGGTTGGTACGCTCGAAAAAAATTAAGGTTCCTAATCCTGTTCTGTAGTTTTACGATTACTAGAAATTATTCTCTGCTTATCAATAAAAGTGTTAATACCAATACCAGCTGTTTCGAAGATACATTTTTATTTCAAGTGGGTTTCTCGTCATCAAGAAAGACGTAAAAGCTTCTTAGGCTTATAGAATATTGATTGTATATCACCGACAATATTCTGTTTTTCGTCTCTCGGCTCTTTATAAGAATCATACGCGTTTGTAGAAATGTTGACATTGCTCACGCGTGCTTTCTCCAATCAAATATTGTTGCTTTAGATTTTAATGTAAACTAAATTTTTTCAAGATTAAGATATGCTCATATTAATTTTGGTGCAAAAGATGGCGCTAAAGTAGCAGTTTTGATGAAAGTGTATAGCAAAAACAAAAAGTATTTTAATACATTTAATTTTGAAATTTCAATAAATAATGGATTAGTTAAGATAAAAAGTATGTGATGGATATTGACAAAATATATCTCAGAAAGAAATTCTCCTTAAAATAAAAAGGACCCTTTGTTACATATCGTGAAATATCCTCATCAATGGCCAATTAAGACTTAACTAGGGTTTGCTTCTAATTTTAGACTATTGACCAGAGAGAGAGAGCAGTTCACCAGAATCTTCCGTTGTTACCAAATATTTGTTTGAGCCTTTGTCCAAATAATGGAAATAATTGTCACTTTTATAGAGTAACAGAGCACAGATAGACTATTGTTTAGCAATAAGAAGTCCAACAATAAGCCAAAATTCTAAATTTTACACGTATAACAATACTTTCTGTTATTCATGCAAAACATAAGTAAATCACACAATGGTTTATTAATGGGTTTAATCTGTAAGAAACGTGCATTTATGTTTAAGTTTAACACAAAAATGTTTTATTTGTGCTATGGTTTATGAAAAAATATCTTCAGGGTACTTAAAACCAAAATGTGCATTTGCTCAATAGAATTGTTACAAAAATGCTTCGGGGAACATCGATGTACTAAAAGAGTAACAAAAGAAACAAGTAAGCCGAGAGTCTATTGGTTCGACATTAATGGCAACTATGTACCGATATCCCTTTTGTAACTTTATGAGAATTTCCAAACAAAGAAACAAAATAATATTTAGAGAAAAAAAGTCAAACAGTTATGTGTTTCTAGTGCGAGGTATGGATTTTCTATTAAAACCATAGTGTCTCTTGAAAGTTCTCTTGGCTCCTAGTGACACAAAGATATGGCTGCGAATTGTCAACGCCAGAAACTGGGTTCAGATACAAGTGATGGGCAGAGCACGGATAGCCTATTATTCTATTATATTATTAGCCCATTAAGCTTTGTGCTTAACTCCAAATAAACAAAACCTAGAACTTTTTATTATTATATGGAACAAAAATATATAATTCCCTGAAAACACAAAAAAATCACACGGTCCTTTTCTATCCTTTCTGAACCTACTTCTGATAGTCAAAAACAATTAAATGTAACAAAATAATAGAAAAGAAAGTTGTCAGAAGTGGTTGAGGTACACTCTGTTCACCTAAACTCAAGTAATTAACACATTTAAAATATGCCACCTTGCTTGTCGTTTATTCGTTGGATTTCTCAAAAAGCCACATCAACACTATCTGCGCCAAATGTGAAGAGACAAGCTAGAGTGGAGGCAGATAGCCCACATTGTCATCCTATTCCATCTCTTGATAAACACGTCTCCAATGTATTAAGTACAACTAGTTTGAGCGATAATAGAATGAATACCACAAAACACCAGTTCTACACATCGTCACCCTATTCCATCTCTTGATAAACACGTCTCCAGTGTATTAAGTAAACTAGTTTGAGAGATAATAGAATGAATATCACAAAACACCAGTTCTACACATCGTCACCCTATTCCATCTCTTGATAAACACGTCTCCAATGTATTAAGTAAACTAGTTTGAGCGATAATAGAATGAATACCACAATAGTGGTGTTACTTGTTGGTGAGAATAAAGGATCATTGACAAGTCAGATCTGTTGCATTTTTATTGTTTTTAATTATTCTCATTTAATTATTTTTAGTTTTTTAGATTTCATTTTATGTGATCAATAACTGTATGATATAAAACCTGATCAACACGGATTTTTGCAAAAAGTGTTCTTTTAGAAATGTATTATAAAGGAAATAAAAATATGGTTGATTTTGAAACTTCATTCAGTTTTAAAAGTTGTTTCAGCAATTATTTGTTATTACAAAGTAATTAAATTCATAAATCTTTGTATTGTTGATACTGATCATAAATATGAATTGTGAAGAGCTTGAAAATGTGAAAATTAAATTTTTTCATGATTTTTAACTAATGCCTTTCTTTCTTCAATGATCATTTATGTATATAATCTCTAAACAGTTATGTTACATTGAGATATAATAAAACTGTGTAAAATGTAATTTTATTGGTAAACAGATGTTGCAGTTCAAGAAAAGCCTGAATACCTGGTTAAATATGTTCTAGACATGTAAATTAAGAACTAATATTTAATCATAAATCCAGATGAGAAAGTTTCAAATTTAAAAAATAAAACACAGTAAACAAGACTCCATTTAACTTCATCATTAGATGGTTAGAGATCCTATATTATAAGCTTGAGGTTTAACAAGTTGAGTATTATAATATTTGTTCAAAGTAATCTTATATATTTTATTACTCAAATATGTTACTTCGGATATTAACTGAGGACAGACATTAATGAATTAAGATAAAAATAGTACATATAATGATGCTTAGTTATACACATGTGAAGATAGTTTATTTGAAATGTGGATTTAATACCGATTAGATTGAGGTCTTACATTTATAACCATTATTTGTACGTGTTGTGAAACAATGTCCCATTTATTTATGTACTTTTAACTGGTATTTCCTAATCAGTGAACACTTTGTGATTCTAATTGTTCTCTTTAGAATCACATCGTTGTTGTTTTTTTCAGTCCTGGCCTGAAGATGCTTCAGAAGCTGTTGCAAGTCAGTACTTAGAAGATGTTGAACTAGCTCCTGAGGAAAGGGAAGGCTGCATTATTATGTGCAAACACTCACACAACACCACTGAAGCTCTGTCTGTCATGTTTCTAAGTGAATTACAAAGATACAATTATGTTACACCTACTTCCTACCTGGAACTTATTTCTACTTGTAAGTCCCTACTGAAGAAGAAGAGAAGGTAGGTATAAAACAGTTCTGTAAATTGAATAATTGTTTTAACTCATTTCAGATGTCACTTGATCTGCCTTTTATTTTCTCTTATGACTCTGATAAATCCATTCCTTGTTGATATTAGTTCAGTTTTTTGAATCTACAACATCACATACTAAGTAGTTATCTCAAAAGGAGACAATTAGCTGAGAAAAGACTAGTGAACAGACTTTTCGTTTTTGTTAGCACTCAAAATCTAAAAATTTCTTGTAACTGCTGATATAATATTAGCAGAGTAATTATAATCTTGATGAAGATGACAACTGTTTTTCATGTGTTCTCTTTACCAGATTATTTTGTACGTATAATAAAAAGACAAAAACCAAACAAGTTGTAAGAAGGTCTCCCTTCTGCTGTCCTTTATTTCACGTAACAACTTTGTTTACCATTCATTTTAAAATCACAAAGATAAAACCCATTTCCAAAATGCATACTACCTCTGTATATTAGCAGATATAGGTGTGGAAATTAATGTGATCTCCTTTACATATCTAAGAACAGTTATTTTGTATTACACTGCTTCCACAGATTATAAAAGTAAGATTTTATTATTATATAGCATTATACTAAGAAGTGCAAAGCACATATATAAAGGAGTTCATGCAATTTCATTTTCAGTGACTTCTATTGAAAAATATAACTTACACTGATCCTTTTAATTATCAATAACAACAAATATCTTGATTGTTGTGTGTAACAACATAACTAAATGGCATAATCTGAGTATCTACACTTAATATATGCATAAATTTTATTACACTATTTGTGCAATAATTTTATTACAATTCCAAATGGACATACCCAAAATATCTCTTGGTACTCTGTGTTTGGGGTATGATCAAATCAAATTGTATTCTTCCCATATCGATTTTAAACTTTAATCTTCCTATTTACTCATTCTGTATTTCTATGTTTTGCTGGAAAAATGTAACACACATTCAACAAGCTTTATCCATCATCAATCATTATTATGTGTTTGTATAAGATTCATACTCAGAGAAATTTGTTTCAGAACACTGGTGGCATTGAATTGGACAATTAAGAAAGTCTGTCTCTTAAGATATTTTGATAGTGTTTTTGGTATCTTTTGGCTTGAGAAAGATAATTCACCAAACTTCATTAAAATGCCTTAAGATTTAATGTCTTAATTTTTACACATGAAGTAGAATCTAACAGCTGTCTTACTTTTTTATTGGATATTAACGTGAAAGGAGAAAACAATAAAGCGACCATCTCTATACAAGAAACCTTGTGCTACTACTTTACCGTCACACATAAGATCTAATCAACATCTGTCACATAAAAATCCTTCTACTTTGCCTATGCAAACTATGCTCTACAACTTTGTATCCACAAAGAAGACACACAAATTGACTGGAACAACTTAAGGAATCTAGCACTATCTAGAGGTTTCAATACCATTATCATAGATAGTTTTTATTAAACTCCAAAGCTATGAGAAACTCTAACCTTTCCCCTATCAATGGTGTAAAGCATACCAAAGTTATTTCATTTTCTTTTGTGCCAAACATTGCTAATGAGATTACCAATCTATTTAATAACTTGAACATTGATATACAATGCTTTGAATACAAACTCTATTGAAACCTTCACTTAACATTAACTACCTAATTTGAAATAAACCAGTATACTAAAGGAACAAAAGTAAAACATATACAGTTTTTTATGCAAACATGAGAAGAAATATACAGTAACAATTTTATTTGAAATAAGGACCAAAGTCACTAATATCACATGCACAAAAGTGAGTTCCATACATGTGTTTGGATATGTCATCAGTTTGAATCAGGTCACACAAAATGCTTTCAGACAAAATTTTTCTCCTGGGGTTTGAATCCCCATTGCACCAAACATGCTTGCACTTACAGTCAAGAGGGCATTATAATGTCACAATCAATCCCACTATTTGTTGGTAAAAGAGTAGCCCAAGAGTTGGAAGTGGGTGGTGATGACTAGCTGCCTTCCTTCTAGTCTTACACTGCTAAATAAGGGATGGCTAGTGCAGATAGCCCTTTTGTAGCTCTGCGTGAAATTCAAAAACAGACAAACAAATTTGGCAAAATTTATTTACCACTTTTACATTTCACCAGCATTTATCTTTTTCATTAATCCTCTCACCATGTGACATAATTTTTGTAACATTAAATCCATGTGGATTTAATTTCTGTGCTTATTTATGAACCCTGTATTGCTTAGCTGTGAGTCTTTCTTGAATATTTTGCCTATTCAGTTACTTTGTCATAACACATTCATATTAAGATCTAATATATTATTATATGAAGATTTAATATTATCTAACCATTTGTCAGTATTTCTATTTGTGTTATGAACACAACAGATTCTGCATTTTGATAGTTTTATACATGTATTTTATCTGAACTCTTGATTTTAAGTACTCTTTACTTTTAATTATTGTTAATTATAGAGAATTATTCATACATCATGCATTTTGTTTTTAAAAAAATATATGCTATCAAAGTTAATATATGTTAATGTATTATTTTGTTTATTTTACAAAAATTACTTATTTTCTGTAATTTTTATTTTTACGTATTTTTGATCATATCATAGTAATGTTGAATACGATCTCTTATCTTAGATTTTATATTCCTTTTAAATTTACGTTATTTTTAAGGATATTACTATTGTGAAAACTATGAAGAGTCCTCCTGAAGGGGTTAAGCTTGTCATGGAAGCAATTTGTATCCTCATAGGTGTCAAGCCAAATCGTATTCCTGACCCTTCTTAAAGTGGTATGTGCCAAGAGCAATATATATATATATATTAATCTTGTAGAAATTTCTAATATCTGTAGAATTTTGCATCCAAATATGAACGCAAGCAACAATACTCAGAGCCTTTTGTAAGCAGTATGTGTTTGTTGATCTTTGTAGCCTATAAGTTAATCCAGACCTTCAGAAATAGTATTAAATAAAACATTTTCATAATTTTTTTCTAGAAATAGTAGTTTATTGACCGAAACTCTGTCCTGAAAGGGATCAATTCAGACTGTATACAAAAAAAGTTTTGAAAAATTATAGGTTTGGCAACATTTTATTCTGTGAAAAATGTCAAACCAAATGATATTTTGAAAGTAGAAACATTTGTAGAAGTTACATTCGTAACAGGTATTATTTAACATTTCTTCTCAAAGTATTTTGAAAATGAACAGTACCTAAAGTAATTTTGTATGAAAAAAATTAGTCAAGACCTTTCTAATAGTTGTAGTTATTTGTTGCAAGTTGCAACTGAACATAACTAATGGGTGAAAAATTGCACATATGAGATTTTTGAAAATACTTTGTTTATTGGTATAATAGTCAGGTTAGAAGTATGCTATTTGAGACTTGAAGCCTGATAGCTTAGATAATGGATTTAAGCCCCAGTCAGGACAGATTTCTTAATATCCAGATAATCCTACCCATGTGGGTAATCTAAACTAATTCTTTATATTTTTATTATGACTTACACTAATTTATTATTTGTGCTAATTTGGATAAGTAGTCAAATAAGTGTATCCATAAAATCTACTAAATGATATAAAACAGAAATGGATAGTGGTCAGGATGAGAGTTAGCTCAACAGGTCATTAGATCTTTAAATTATGTAGAGCAGTGCCCTTTCTCAGCTACACAGCCACACAACAACCAATCAAGTGCTGATAACTTCATTATTACAGCTACACACATCCATATTGATAGCCTTAATGATGTTAGTAACTGACAGTCCTAAAGCCTAAATGACCATTCTTAAAATACCCCTCCAAATAAAAAACTGGTAGTGTACATCCTCACATTGCCTAGATACTGGTGCATGCTAACTGAAAAAATTGAAATTAAAATTTATATATAGTGTTTTCTTTTTTAACATTATTTGTGTAATGACTGAATCACAAGTTCTGAAAATATCTGTAAATATATTGGCAAAAAGTTTGAATTTCTTCTTGTTCTTTCTGCTTCTTCTATTTTATATTACATGATATCTCAAAAACCAAAACAATGGTGTGAACCAATTTTGTTGAGGTAGCATAATTCCAAGTAGAATGTTCACTTTCAGAAGTATATTAAATAGTAGTAATTAAAAGCCCCGTGAGGCACAGTGGGGACTTATGATGAAAGAAACAGGATTTTGATACTCATTGTGGGCAGAGCACAGATAGCCCTTTATGTATCATTGTATTTAACTACAAACAAACAAGTAATTAAAAAATAATTCATAATGTTAATGTAAACAGTGTTATCATTATCCCTTGGCCCGGCATGTCCAGGTGGGTTAAGGTGTTTGACTTGTAATCTGAGGGTTGCAGGTTTGAATACTGGTTGCACCAAACATGATCACCCTTTCAGCTGTGGGGGTGTTATAATGTGATAGTCAGTCCCACTATTCATTGGTAAAAGAGTAGCCCAAGCATTGGTGGTGGGTGGTGATGACTAGCTGCCTTCCTTCTAGTCTTACAGTGCACGAAATTCAAAAACAAACAACAGTAATCACCCCTTGATGTTAGCTTTCTTACAGAAATATAGTGTTCCTTTAAAGAGCTTAAGTACAGAATAAAACTGGAATTTCTACCCAACAATAGAATATTAAAGTTGGAACCTCATTGTATTTAGAATCTAGTTATAAACACAACCTTCCTATGTCTATTGAATCATTGCATTAAAAAACAAGGAAACAACAAAAGAAAAAAATTTTGAAAAAGGAAATAATTGTAGAAATGGTTAATACTAATCTTCAAAAACATTGCAAACAAGAAAGTAGGGATGGCATTTATATTATCCCTACATAACAGCACAGGCACATGGTGTATTAGAATGCTAACAGACAAAATAGGTTTTATTAAGCTCAACTGTAATTGAATCATTATATACAATAGCAGATTACCTGGGGCACCAGTGCTAACTTGGGGTGTCAGTAGTTGGTAAGGATGACAGTACATGGTAGCTATGAGTCATTTGCAGTCTTGTATAGCAATCTCTGTTGAATTCTTATTGTTTTCTTGTCTAAAGACAAAAAATTTGCCAGATATTCCCTAAACATCGAATCTTTATGTAACTTCTTCACCTTCATTTTGCTCTACTATGCACTGTAATAAATTCAGCTGCTCAGTTGTTTTCTGTACATTCAAGTGGATAAAAATAAAGTTCTCTGTGATGGGAAACTGAGGTGAAACAGAAAAATTATGACCCCTAATGCAAATCTTGCACACAGGATAAAAAGTTTGTAAAGTTGGGGGATGCAGATCACGTAATAAAAAAGTTTTTCCAGAATCACACATATTAGCAAGATTTTCAGCACTGTAGGATATTGCCATACATTAATTCTTCCCTCTGCTGTCATGGAGGGATATTCCATCACTACTATTGTGTTTTCATTGTTTTTAAAGATTAGTTTTAGCCATTTTTACATGTACTTCATTTTTTAAAAAGTTTTTGTAACCTGATCACTTGATGCTTTATTACAACTTAGCAATCTCCACAATTTTGCAAAGTGTATGTTTACTACCAGATTCAATTTAATGCCATTGAGTTTAATTGAACTTAGATTCACAAAAGAGGTTAAAAGCAGTTTATGAGTATTTTCCATGAGATAATTATATATGTTTAGTTGAATTTATAACTTACAGGGTTTGATTTCCCATGGTAGACACAGCATGTGGGTTTGTGCTGGAAAAAACAAACTCTGAAATAATCTGATTCAGTACTGATGCAACACTGATTAGATTTAATTTAATTTTCACTTATGTTTATTTTGTTCACTGGTTATGGCATACAGGATATTACATAAATAATTTAATATAGTGTTTAATACATTTTGAAAAATAATAAAATATGTATTATAATAATTTGTTCCACTTTGAAAATTAATTAATTTGTTTTAAGTTTATTTATCATCTAATCTTCTCAAATGTTTCCTTTCATAGGCAAAATGGTAGAAGATTTCTGGGGACCTTCTAAGCATCTTCTTGGAGATATGAAGTTTTTAGAAAGCTTAACAAACTATGATAAATTAGGCAAACAAGCAATAGATGTGTAATAATTTGCATAACTTAAGTTTTTATCTCAGAGCTTTTGATATTTTATATCAATAAACGTTTTTTAAATATAACTTTACATATGTGATATAGCAAGTTTTATAAACAGTTAAAATGTAAGGAATTCCTTTAGTTCTATTTTATTATTTATATAAAAATTGAGTTTGGTTTTTGAAATATTTCAGCAGCTGTTTTGGTTCATTTGTCAGTTCAGATAGTTTTTGTACTGGTTGTGTGATCTTGTGTATGAGTAATAATTTTTAAACCTGTGGTGTTTTTAAACTTTAAAAACAATGTTTGTAGATGTATTGTTATTAGTGTAAAGAAAGCATTTTGGTTTATAATTTGTGTTATAATGGTAACAGAGATGGTAGGCTGTATTAGCCATATTGTTTTGCCTGTTAAAAAGTAGTAGTTTCTGTATTGCTAGTAAATATTATGTTTTACTTAGTAGGACAACATCTCTGCTAAATCAATTAGAGATAAGTACACTTAAAATGCTGACTTTGATTCAGAGAAAATAAAAACAGCTTTCACTGCTGCAGAGGGATTGTGTAGATGGGTGAAAGCTATGGAAGCCTATGACAGGTTAATGAATACAAGGAAAAGCAGTATTAATTACTTCAGAAGGACTATTAAGGTGAGGATGTAATTTTAAACTCTTGTAACAAGTTAATTAAC